>JAMPIV010011688.1:0-269556 GCA_024509875.1 Oreohelix idahoensis | reverse complement strand
AAATGCACAGACGACATTGACCGATGGCGACACATCCAGCTAAGAAAGTAAGCACAGCTACAAAAAGGTTCTGACAATAGTGATACACCTGGAAAAGCTATACACTACAAGTTTATCCTGCTGAAGCTAAACAAGCTCTACCAGACTATATCATAAATGGAAGTGCACTTGCTGTAGTTAATACGTACGGAGATTGACTAGTGTACTCGTTGCGTAAGCATGTCAAGGTGGTTTAGAGCTTCAGCCCCCGTGACCACAAACCACAAAATACATAACAACAACCCAGACAGATACCCAGCGACAGGCATTAGCGCAAGTGATTTCTAGACTTATCGATGGTTTAGCAGCACTGTTATTGAAGAAATTATTGTGCGCCAGCCTTGCTATAAAGGCATGAGTCTTACCCATAAGACCAATTCAAAAAATGTCTATTGATATAGAGAAGACTAAACAGAAAACACCTATGCCAGAAGGTAAGAGGACGGCAGAATCCTAAATGCGTGCAACAGGCCAACTAGCAGTCGGAGTCATATGGGACAACAAAGAACATCTACTTTCTTAACGAAGTGGGTATTGACAATATTATTCGAATGTCCAATGATGCAGAATCGATACGAGACGGTCCAGCTAGACAAGAAAAGAAGCAGCTTGCTCGAACATGGAGAGATGAGATATAGTACGATGGACGATCGTCACTGACGGAATACCCACACCTAACACTGAGGAATATTTGCTGCGAAGCATAAATAATAGCGTCTCTTGTTCGTAAAGAACAAGATCCTTCTCAGGGATACAAGCCAGGGGTCGGGGGGATTAAAAGGGAGAGAGGGGGGGGAACGAATGGAGAAGGGGGAGGGTGAGAGACAGAACGATGAAGGGGAAGATGAAGAGGGACAGACATAGCGAATAGCAAAATACCTAAACTCGGGTTGAACTCAGTATACCAATACAAAGAAATATGGCGCAGGGGTGTACACACGAATGGTGGCGAAATGGCCTGATCTTATTATCCTTATTCTCTCTTCTCCACAAACTCCTGTACGCCATTGCTCAACCTGGCATCAGCTCCATCGTGAGGATAGAGAATGCACGCTTGGAGGACCCACTTGGTCCTTGTTGCTGAAGCTTCCCAAACCACATGGCAACCCCTCCACAATACTCCCAATCCCCGTCTGTACCCCCTTGCGCGAAACCAATTTCCATACACAATGGCATGGCTATGTACCATGTATGATTGTCCTATCGCATCTCTTTATCCATTCTCATTATCCGCACCGGCGTAGACCAAACACCGACACCCCAGCAACAAGTGGGCTAACGGCCCCGCGGCCTAGCCAAACATATCCAAAAACGTTCGATCCGACAAAGAGTTCCTAAACCCCCCCGCCCGTACTCTCCATCCTACCCTTGCTATGTCTCACATGCACTTATGTCCCACTCTACAACACCAACATAACTCCTCCCTCTCTTCTCCACATAGTACCAGAGAACCCCCCGCCACGAGTCTCCCGTTGCTGGACTATTTCCTTCGTCTTCATTTTTTTTCTCTGATTTGATATTTATACCTCTTTTTTTATCTCAAGAGCGTCATGTGCGACGAACTTTCCTCTTGTCATAAATTCTGGGACTCTGGATAAAAACCTGGGACAAGTGCTAATACTAGTTTCTCCACATTCATGTGTTTCTTTCTTAAGTCTACTCAAAAATGTCTAACATCTACATAAAACGTACGTGGGCGGCGGGGCAGTAACCCCACATTATTTACCTACTATACATCTTACTTTACTTTACTATTACTACTAACTCTACACACTATCTAACCTTTTTACTATACGCGTCTGGGTGAGGATTTCAGAACTTCATACTCTTATTATTAATTCTACTTTTAACTCGGTATATCTACTTTTACTACTTTCGTGATACTTAATCGCGGTCGCGGCTCATGAGAACACTAGCAGTACATAACCCACACATCCACACTTCCGCTCTTGCACGAGCGAGACTACTGGAGCGCCGAGAAGGCGCGTCTGTTTGTTACTTTCACCTGCTTCTCCTCTGTGCGTGATTTTCTTGTTCATCATTTAGAGCAATTACTATTACTTTAGGTGCCTAGGCAATTTGCAGAGATAGGTAGGAGTGCGCAACAAGCAATTGAGGTGAAATATGGAATGGGCAAAGTGAGCACAGCGTGCGTTGGCGAAATCACGACACCAGACGGCCGGGAGAGAATATTATCCTTCTTCCCGATATTTCATTTGCCTGTCATCGGTAAACACAGGTTTGAACACATGAGTAAAAATGATTGGTAACAGACACACCTTTTTTTTACTCCACCCTTAACACCTTTTATCCAAACTCCCAATTCCCCCCTATACAATTTACTGCTGATCAACTCTGTAATCTTTATCTACTATTTTATGCTATAAATCACAGGTAATAAAAACTTCTACCCGCCGCTATGGTATCTGTTATGTTGTAAATCACAACACTGGAGACCTTTTTCTCTCCTGTTCACCTAACTAAACACACCCTTCCATTACCGCAATAATGGAACAGGCCAATTATCTCGATCAAAACATCATCCTTATATTGTTGAAATAAACCCACTACCATAGTCCCAAATAAGTGGGCAATATACTTGTTTATATCGTGTACGTTGTTCTCAATACTAATAAAAAAATTTACAAACCAAAAAAAGAAAATATTTCAATTATACAACCAAACCTAAAATACCTTAGCTTTTTCTTTTTTTAATTTTTCCTTAATTATTTTTGTCTATAGCAACTTTTTCTTACTATTTAACCCCTTTTAATATATTTTTTTTTTTTTTATATAACTATATTTCTGATTTTATTATTTTAGGATACTCTTCTTTCTTGCTTTCCTATATTAAAACAAAAAATACCTCAAATTAAAACAAAAAAAAAAATATACACACAAAACGAATAATTTATTTTTTTTCTTGTTTTTTTTTTTTTTTTTTTTCCTTTTCATCTCCTTCTTCTAATTAAGCAAATACCCGTCTTAAATTCATTGTCCTCTGTGTGTCACCCAAAGTACTTGGTACCTATTCATTGTGTCTTTACATATATCTGTGCACATAGAGCAAAAACCCTGAGTACTTCTTTCCGCTTTCTGCCCAGCTGTCATGTAGAAGTCTATTGAGCGCCCTTTTCGTGACAATGGCCCATAAGTTGTATTCCTTTCCTCGCGTCCCCGTCTTACGAGACTGAAGCAAGGTAGTATAAGTTCGCTGAGGGAGTATGATATTGTGATAATGATTACTGGTTATTCAACTCACACATCGGATGCAGGCTGTGCGCACCTATTTAAAATATTGAAGGATGACAATTTACTAACTTCTGTCTTATCTAATACCACTAACTCTTAAGCTTCTTTTCTATAAATCTGTCTGTATCATGAAATTACTCTTCATAGATCCTTTACAATGTGCCAACTCTCTTCGGCATTTACAGCTCTCTTCGTTGCTTCCAATTCTTTCTCTTCCTTTTCTTCTTTTCTTTCTTCTTTCTTTTCTTCTTAGAAGACCACACCCGCCTAGCTGGCCTCAATAGTCCATGAGATGTTAAAAACAAACATAAAATGACTATCATATTTGTAAAGATTCAAAAAACATAGCTAACAAGAACGAAGCAACTGGGGCTTTAAAAAAAGGAAGGAGGAAATACCATATTTACCGTAAAAGCAAAAAGTCTGGTCTTCTACAGTAGCTCTCTTTGACAAACGGAAGGACGTTCAACGTTCGCCCCACCATGTTTCCTTGGAGACTCCTATGTTTTCGGGTTTTCGGTAGGTCATTAACCGTTGGTTTTGTAGCGATACGCCTGAAAAGAGCAGACACCTAGGAGAGTAGAGATATCCCGCTCAATAAGGCTGTAGTACCTTAAAAGCAGTTTATTTTACGAATAATTCAGCGCCGGACGGATAGAACGGGTGTCACGTGTCGCGTCCAAAAAAAACCGCAGGTGGGTGACGATAACTCGACAACACCGACCCCCCCAAAAAACCAGACCGCTCCAAACCCACTCACACCGAACGTTATTACTCGAGGCAAAATTCAAAACTATCCTAAGGTTAGGTAGTACGATGCGGGTTTGGGGGGCGATGCGTCTTTTAGAAAAGTCCTTCAGGGTCCAGATAATTATTACGGGGACCCGTCGAGGCAGGGGCCGTAGGCTTGACTGTTGGGACGGCAGAATGGGCGGGGTAGGGCGGACGGGGCCGTGTCATTTCATTCTGGTCTGCTGTGTTTAGCCTCCTAATGCATGGCTAGAGAAACTGCCGGCGAAATTCCGAGCAAAGGCGCCGACCAGGGGATACAAAACAAGCTGACAACATCGACGCAGAATGGTAAACAGTGATCAAGCGAACCGCCCCAGCAAGAGCTGAAACCCCCCAAAGAGGCCCTTGATGTCTTCCGTCCTGTTACAAATTTCCTTTCTAACATACATATAAAGAAAAAGCACCAGTGGGCCGTATGGTCCAAGAAAAGTGTGAGCCTAAACAAACCATATTCCCATATGCCTCAATGGGCATCTAATTCGGAGAAAAACTAGAAAAAAAACAAAACCCCTTTTAAATAAAATTTAAAAAAAAAAAAAAAAAAAATAATAAAATTAACCCTAACAGAAATGACTAAAGCTTTTTTTAAAGAAGCCTTTTATTTGCTCAAGCATTGTGTCCGACCAGTAACCAGCATCCAACACAATCCTGAGGCACAACCGAACAAAAAACGAGATTCTGAACCAAACCGTCTACCTTCACATAAAGCTGAGGACAAGATATATGCAGCGTCGGTGGATGGGTTGCAAAAAACTCTAGACACGACGTAGAAAATACAGAAAGAAACAGTAGAGACCTGTGGAGGCTGTGGGATTGATGGAGAATTAGTTTTAGAAGTAGGAAAGAATATTTAGAATAAGAAAGTTAGATAGTTAAGATTTTAAAGGAATAGAAAGTAAGACGAGATAGTTATAAGATTTAAGAGAGAAAAGAGTAAGAGAGAGGGAGATAAGTTAGAAAAGAAGAGCGAGAGTGAAGTTACCGCGCCAACATAACATCAAACTAAATAACAGCTATGGCGCACCGTCCCCTACAACCGTACGTCTGACATAACCCGCTACCCCAAACTCGCTATCTGCCTTCTGGCTCCGACCAAACACGCCAAAACACCCCCAAACAAAAAATCTCGCCCCCACAACTACCAAACGTTCACTCGCCTAACCAACCGAACTGCCCTCCTCTAACGTACTCAACGCCACCGTCCTCCGACAAACCCATAAAGCCCAAACCGCTTAACAACCAAAAAAAAACCCTGCAAATACCCATACGTCAAACCAATATCGACCGCCGGATCTTTAAACATAATCCAAACCCGTTTACGTCAAGTTCAACTCAAAACATCATCCCCCAAAACCCCTCCTCTCCCCTACAAACACACCCCTACCCCCCACAATACCAACACACAACAACCCCCACCCCCGCAATAACATTAATCCATAACAATAATCCACCAATACCCACCCCATCAACCACTACACCCTACCAAAACACCCCTTTTCCACCACAACCCAACAATCAATACCCACAACCCCCCCCCAAAACAAAACCACAAACAATAACCCCCCCCCCCCCCCTCCCTCCCCACTCCCCCCGACCCCCACCCGTCCACCAACCTCCCTCCAAAAACCCCCACACCCCCAACCCCTACCCCTATATACACCCCCCCAACCACCCTCCCCACTAAAACCCCTCTTACCCTCCCCATGTTAAAAACCACCCGTTACAACCCCTCCCCAACCACCCCACACAACCTTAATAACACACCCCCCCAATCCAAAATCCCCCTCCCCCAAACTTTCTCCGCTGCATAATTTCTTTCCCCGCCTACCCCGTCAATACCCCCCAAAAGACTACTTACAAACTTAAAAAAAACCTCCCCAATCCAAACACCACCCCCACCCACATCACCCCAACCATACAAAATACCACCCCCCCACCACCCACAAACTAAACCCCCCCCCACCATATACCCAACCCCCCCCCCCACACCCCCAAAATAAGCTAATGAAACCCCTCCAAACCTCACCGACTCCCAAACTCCCAGACCCCAAGTAAACAAACCCAACCTTGATAAAACCAGACACACTAAACACACTCCACGATATTAGCACCCTAACAGGCCATAACATATATACACCCTAAATAAAATTAGCAACCCCAAACTGGGTTTATTTACCAAACTCAAAAAACCTATTTTTCCTCCCCAATCACCCTCAAACTACACCATTTTTTTCTTACCCAAATTTCCTTCCACCTCAACTATTCAAACTTTACTTAACCACAAAAATTAACAACCACAAATAACCATCATAATCTTCAAACCCCCCCCCAAACACTGACTTCCCCCAGCATCCATTACTCCAAAAACATAACCCACACCTATCTGAACCAAACTTTTACCCAATCCTTTCACTCATAAAATTTCCTATCCTAAAAACCCCATTCTAACAATTTACAAACCTCATATGTAATACCAAAATACCCTTATCCAACAACCAACCACCTCCAATCTATACCCCACAAATCCCGCCATTTAATCCCTTTACCCGGATATATATAATCCTTATCCATAAAACATTAAATACTCCCACAATCAAAACAACAAAACTAGCAAAACAACCACACAAAACCCAAATAAACCCAGTTAAACCCCCCCCCCCCAACCAAATACTCACCCAAATAACCCCCCCCCACTACCATACCCCCAAATACCCACCCACACCAAAAACCCCACCCCCCCAACCCCACATATTTACAAAAAACACCCCTACCCAAATCCCCACCCACCATAACCCCCAAACCACAAAAAAACATAAACACTCCCACAACACAAACACCATACTTACAAAACCCCAAAACCCCCAACAACCAAACACAAATCCCCCTCCCCAGAACAAACACCACCCCAATACCCCCATCAAAAAAAAACATACAATACCCCCAATACAAAAAAAACCCACACCCCCAATAAAAAAAAAACGCATATCCAATACAAATCCACCAACAACAAAACCCCCCCACCCACCACCAACCCCACACATTAACTTAAAAACCAAACCACCCCAAAACCCAAAATAAAAAAATAAATCCACCAAAACTCAACTTACCACTACAAAACCCCAAACCAATTAACCATCAACACCAAAACCCCCCATTAAAAAACCCCCCCCATAACACCCACCCACATCCCCCCCCAAATCCCCACACACAACCAACTACACCAATAATTCCCCACAATTCCACCACACCCCCCCCCCCCCACCCACCCACACAATAAAAATAAATTTCCAAATCCAAAAATAAACTCCTACATAAATATACAGCATTACCCCCACTACCAAATTATAAACACTCCAAAACCTTACACCTCAAAATTTCACAACAAAACACCCCCCACGTTTCCACACAAATAAAAACTTACCCATTATAAACATCCCTCATTACAAATATTCACTACACCACCCCCAATTCCCATAAAATCTCCCACTATAATACCCAACCAATTTTACTTGCCATCCTCATCACCCCAACCCAACTTGAATATCTCACAAAACAAAATATTCCCCAACCTCAACCTTACCCAACTATACCCCAACTTAAACAACTACCAAACTCAATCCCTATTTACAACAAATACACCCACCCCACAACCAACCCCATATAACTCCAACCAAATAAATACCCAAACCCCCAACCCAAAACTTTATCCACCCAACCCCAAACCCACAACAACCACTCAAAACATCCCACTACCTTAAATAATTTAAAAATTAACCACTTTAAACAATCCACACAAATCATAAACTACCTCATCAAATAATCCCAAAACTGTACCCCCATATCCATAAATTTAGACCACCCACTTCAAAATCATTTCACTAAAATAACAACATCCCCCTACCACTTATTTGGTATATTTTTATTAAACCATCACCCATTTCCCACTTATTCAAATCCCTTTTGAACTCAAACTTACAGCCCTAAACAATAAATCCAGAAATTAAAACCACAATAAAATTCTAACACAAACTTAACCAAACCCCACGAATAACACCTTTAAACTTCACCACCACCCATAACAATCCTATTCATAAAAACCAAACCCACAATTTTCAGTATAAGCTTACTTAACCACTCACAATAATTTCAAAAAAATTAAAAAAAAATTTACTTCAAAAAACAAATTCCCAACCAAATACCCCCCCACATTTTCCCTCCCCACCACCCACAAAATTCTCAACACCCAACACACCCACATAAATTAACCAATCACATACCTCTCTTACCACATCCCCATTACCAAAACTTCCCCATTTCCACATAACCCTACTAAAACCCAAATACAAACAATAAACCGCGTTTTTGACACATTCTACCCCCTCCCCAATACAACACATCTAAAAACATGTTAAAAACTAAAACTCCACCCAAAAAAAAAAAAAAAAAAACAAAACTGGGTCTCTCCATCCACCCAAACCCACTCCTAAAAAAAAAAACTTCAACTTAACAAGCTCCTAAACCAATTCAATTACATACAAGAAAAACCACTACTAACATCAAAAAACCCCTACACTCATAAACAACTTAATCAACCATCCTTACACCACCACAAATCAAATTTCCACATCAACCTACTAACTCAAACCTCACACCATACAGCAAATTTTAACTTCCCCCCGCTCCCCATCCGTCAGAATAATACCCCTACCAACCCTATAAAACCCATTAACATACAAACCTTTCCAACCCATATTTAAAATTACCTATTAACTTTGTAATATTCCCCATCCAATTTTTTCAACACCAAAGACTCTTCCAAAGGAAAATCCCACATTCCCCTAATAACAAAATTTATACCACCTCTATTTAACCTTAAAATAAACCCTCCACAAAATTTCAACTTACTCAACATTTAAAATTATTAACCAAAAACAAATTTATCCCAATTTTCAAAACCACCCCCAGTTCACTACTACCCCATTTGGCAGATTTTCAAAACAATCTAACCCCTCCCAACAAAAACCAAACCTGATTATAAAACAACACCCCCTTACACATAAATCCCCACAACAAAAAATAATCACAACAAAATCTAACAACAAATCTACCACATAAATCCCAAAACTCTATAATATCACACATTAAATACCACAACTAATTCAAATCAACCCCCATCACTATCAACCCCCCATTAAACCCATTTCATTATCAAACCATCCAATCAAACATAAACCTAAATTGTAACTTTAAACCCCCCTCTACAATCCATAAACCAAATACACATTTTCCGACCCACAAACTAAAAACCCTATCCACCTAACAAAATCCCACATCCAAAACAAACAATCTAACAAAACTTTTAATAATCAGTAACAAACTCTAAAACAACCCCTTACAACCTCTCCCTAAACACAACTCACCACCATAAATACCCCTACACCTCCATAAAAAAACCCCAATTCATCCCAAACTATACCCTTAACCATAATAAACTCCCAATTACCCCTAACCAACTCACACCCTTCCCCTATCAACCCATTTATTATCAATATAAATCAAAACCATTCCAGTATTGATAAATAATCCACGGGGGGGGTTCAAATAAAAAACAATGCCTGACTCACAATTAATTAACTCCTTACTAAATACATAACAACTATCTACTCACTTATTCTCTCCCCTAATACCCATTATCTTTCTAAATGACAAACACCAACCATCCCTTCCCATAACAAAGATACCAACCTTCAAATACAATCCAACCCATCTCAATCTGACTATTCACATAAATAAAATCCAACTCCTAACCCCAAAACTCCCCAATAATCCATATCCCTAAAAACAAAAAACACCACACCCCAAATTTACCTCCCACCATTAACCATAAAATTTTACTCTTATAACCATTCCCTTAACATTCCACCCACCTTAACACTCCATACCCCTTACCATTAACAAATTTAAACATTCTAACCTATTTATCCATCTCAAAGTTTCTACGTACTCCATTTTAGCTAAAACAAAAAACCTAAAAAACATTATACAAATTCACATTAACTAACTATTATCAATCAAAACACCTCTCCCCCAACCCACCTCACATTACCCATTAAATCTTAACCCAAACATCTCACCCCTCAATATAACTCTAACTATATAAAAACCTTTCTCCACCCAATAACCACCACTCGTTCTCCAAACCCCACTTATAGTCATCCAATCTACAAAATTGCCACTCAAAAACCCCCAAAATTCACATCCAAACCCCCCAACCCCATATTTCCAAATAACCAAATTGCCACATCAATGCACCAATTATCATCCCTATCTCAAACAATTTAAACCTTGGCCAAAACCCAAAAAACACTCCCAAAAAAAATTGACCACAATACCATATTTAACAAACAAAATATTGTAATCACTTCCATTCTAAACAAAGTTTGCTCCTATAACAAACATCTACTTATAAAATAATTATGACGCAAAAATCCCCCACCTATCAATAGCCCCAAATCAAAAACCCATACACCCCAAACATCTCTCCCTCATTCGTCCAACAAGAATAACCCCTTTCAATCCCTACCCCATCCCACCCCCCCCCCCCCCCCTCCCCCCCCTTAATTCTATACCCCCCCCCAGCCACCCCCCCCCCATAACTCTATTGCATTCAAGCCCCCCAAGCTCCCCCCCCCCCCACCACCCCCATATAATATAACACACATCAATTTATTACATTTTCATTCCCCCCCCCTTCCCTAAAACTACTAATGTTTTTTTCTTAAAAATAATTTTCAAGTTACCCAAACCCCATAGATCACCCCAACCATGGGGGTAAGCCTTCAACAATCCCAGGTAATAAAAAAATTTTCAAAACATTAAAAATTTTTCCTGAATTAAAAACCAATTCACACCAGCCCGGGGGGGGGGGGGCCATACCATTTTTTAACACATCATAATATCATCTAAAACCAATCCCTACTGACCTCCGTCCCAAACACTATGGCCTACATAACCCATTTTTACCAAAATATTTATAATAAGCCCCATCTATTTACAAATCTTTTTCAACAAACAGGGGGACATAAGGAAATTATATCATATTACTTTTTTTAAAATTAAATTTGTATTTACCAAACTCCATGACGCAAATTTATTTTTTCTGTGAAACCCTTAAAATATTGGTTCTTTTACTTAACTCACACTATATTTCATAAATCTCCCCATATTTTTAATATAGTCCTCCCACAAATGATCCTTTATACACCTTGTATTCTTTGATTTATTAACTTTTCAACCATTTATACACCATCCCATTAATACCATTTTATATGTGTTGCCATTTTAGTTTTATTTTTTTTCCACGCATGTATAAGAATATTTTATTTATCCCATCATTTATTTTACATAAAACTACTATACCCCCCTAGGGACTAACTTACCATACCCAAACAAATAATTCAATCATCCCCTCTGATAATCCCCTTTTACAAATTTGTTTACACCTTTATTAGATAACTTTTAACTCCCTCAACCTTACAATTTTTTCAAATACATAACCACCATCCATAATATTCTCACACCATTCTCTTAAGATATAAAACCCCAATATTCTATATTTACCTACAAAAAGTAATACCCCTGAACCTTCCATTATATTATTATTAAAAAAACTTTTTTCCCCTTCATTTTTATATTCTTTCATAATTTATCATCAAAAAAACCACCAAATTTTACTTTCCTATTAATATAATCCCCCAACATTTTTCAAATTTAATAAACCCTTATACTAAACCCATTACCATCCCATATTCACTAGCCTTAATAAACCCCCATTTGATTAAAATACAATCCATCTGTTACTCAAACTTATATACTATATTTTTCTTTTAATTTTATAAGGGTTTTTTTTTATTATTGGTAAAACCCACCCAACATTTCTCACAATTTATCCCCACAAATTCCTATTTCATACCCAATACCCTTTTTTCCTTGTACATCAGACACAAACCTATCTCATTTCCATTTTTTTAACATTTAAATATCTCTAATTACTTCTTTTAAACTCCACTACAAACCTTACCTTATATGAGCTAACAATTACACCACATCTTTGTTTATGTTCACTAACTTATCCCCAGTTTTTTTTCCCGTTCAACATGAACTTCAAACCATATCAATTAGTTCCACATGATCTTCGCACAACAATCTCTAATCTACATTTTCTTTAACCCAACTAATCTAGAAAATTAAACGATAAATCCACATGCACTTGAAAACTTATTTCATAAATACAAATTTTAAAAAACTCAAATCTCCAACTTACTCTATCTTTTTTTACCTATATTTCTCAATTTAAATAATTCTCACTTATAATCAACAACCAACTTTTTAACTTTTTTAACTCAAGATAAATCCCTCCATAATCACTAAAAAAATTACTCAACCCAATTAGATTTACTTATGCATTGTTTATCATCTTAAATTCATATTTATACTACTCCATTGAAAACAAACGAATAACCCCATACTTATTTAAACACATAAACATTATTTTATTTACCCAAGTACCAATAATAATTTATATATTCAACGCACATCTTTTTGCATACACTCCCTAATAACCAAAAATAGTGAAAATAATCCAAGATCATTTAAAGTGCCTTTTTTCCTTAAACACAACTTACGTTCTTTAGTCTTTGGACAATTAGACGATCCCCCCCAATTTCTTAGCCTACACTTACAATGAACATAATCTCCCTTTTATTTTTACGATCAATTCATAAAAATTTCTAATAGCAATTACATTTTTTTTTTAAAATTTTAATTCCCTGCGCATTTTAATTTTTTTTTTAAAAAAATCTACCGGACCTAAAGTAAACATATGTTTTTACCAATTGTTTTCGTTAATTTCATCAAATTATTAACACAAATCCTTTCAATGATTTTAATTCATCAACATTTAACATGTCTTATATAGTCAGTAACTCAGCTCTACCTACCTCAACTAAAAAGTAGAAACAGAGAGATCAACGGCATGATTAAAAGGTGAATATAATAACGAGGCACGAGATAACAAGAAACTACCTTAACTATAAATTGATAAGCATACAACAATATAGAAATTTTCCAACATCCCTTTGGACACACAAAAGCGAAACCACCCCGGCCGAATTCATCAAACCGACTAGCACACCCACTACGCAGCTCGTAATATTCAGAAACTCCTTTGACTAAGTTCAGATCATGATTGTGAAGTGAAACACGTTAGTACAAGGATGGTAAAATCAAATATTCTGGAAACAAACCGCTTGATATGAATTCCCAGTGAGGTTTTCCTTGACTCACCGTCCGCCCTTCTAAAGTGCTTGATTAATAGCTCTGACATGTCAATAAAATGAAGTTTATCCAAAACACAACCTCATCCTTATGAATCTTCAATTCACCCAGCTTCTAATTTGTCCTCATAGTCCCCTCTTTTTGTGCGTTAACCCACAACAAACAACACGGTTAAAACTGATTTTCAGTTTTTAGCCAGATCCCAAAATAGTCTATATTAACTTCATTCTCAAGTCGATTCATCTCTCCACAAACCTATCCTACCTATTTTTAGTGGCCTAAGTCATGTTCTTCATACACTATATAAATTAGAATTCATCATTCACTCAATCCTCTCCAGTTACAAATATATACGAGACCGAATAAAATAGAAAACATCATCATTCTTAATAAGAACTCCTAATCTTAACACATTGTAAAATCCCTTTACATCGTATTTAGGTATAATTCGAACCATTAATCATGTCAATCCTTGACGAGCACTTAAAGGTGAATAAAAATGTTCCCAATACATACAATACTCTATCCCCAATATATATTAAACTATAAATCTATCTGCCCCCCATCGTCTTTCTTCTCATTCATTATTCTCATTATCCATGCTATGTTCAACATTTTTTATCCTCCTCATCTATTCAGATATCTTTTTTCAACTTCCCTGCTTACTTCTCATGCATACAGGCATTTCATTCATCTTACTCTTCCTGTCGTATCCTACTTCCCCCATCCTTAACTGGTTATCCGTTTTTTTCTTTATTTTTATCACTCCTACTGACGTACTCATACATATATGATCTCATCTTTCTAATGATAACTACAAACCATAAATAAAATCCTTATTCTCACCTACTTAATTACCAATTCCTCATAAAACTTCCTTATTTATTATTCAATCCTCAAATTCATTCATATAATATTATACTAAGCACTTTAATCCATCTAATGTTATCTTTACCTATATTTCATCTGGTAAAATTCCTGCTCTAGCTTGAATCTCATGAATTTTTATCCAATTCCTAGTTTCTATACACTAAAACGCCTTATATACTTCTTGCATACTATTTGACAAATCAATCATAATGAAAAATTAACAAACAGATCAACATACAATGTACATGATGCTATTACTTTTTCGTGATTAAAATTAATTATGTTCAAATTAATTAAATTTTTATAAATTTCAACTAATTATCGCTCCCTCCGGCATCCTGATCTATGATAATCTTCTACTGTCTTATAATCTAAAAAAACTTTCAAAAAAAATTCCTAATTCTTTATCAACCTTAATCTAAACCAAAACCTAATCACAACAAAAAATCTATCCATTACCTTCACCACAAAATCACCTTAGTACATACTAACACTGGTATTACTACACCCCTACATTACTCATCCCCCTCCCATGTTGCGAATTAAGTCTATCTTTGCCCCTCTTTCTATCTCTTTTACCTTCATTCCTTATCTTGAAACATGTTCATACACTCCATCTTATACTCGCCAAACAATTAATACAGACGTAAACCATACAATAGTGCCAAAAATCACCATCAATACCTCCAAGTCTTTGCTTTAAACAAATTACAATTAAACTCTCACTATTACCACAATTAAACTGTGCCAGCTTATTAGCAATCCTCGCTGCAAAATTTCACCCAAATCTCCAGACCCCACTTAATGATTTAACCACATCTGAATAATTCCCATCTTTACCCTACCACACAAACAAACCCTCTACAATGTTGCGTAAAGGCTAACCTTAAATCAGCAAATTCAAATTTGGGACTAATTTGTTAAATTTCAACCTGTTTAAACACTACTACAAACCTGCATGGGACTGTTTCGTCACAATAAACCAACCCATTTTAATTTCAAACGGAAAGCGACATCCCCGTTCGCGGGAAATAGATCTAGAAATATATTGGGGGAACACTGAAACAGAAATCCTTCACTAAAGGAGTAAAAAAAAAACCCAAAAGATGGGTAGATAAAATAAAAATCCAGTAAGAAAAAACCTGAAACCATACGAGATATATGTGATCATAGCAATTTTGCGTGAGACATACTTTATAAAATGGGGTGAAAGTAAATATTAATGGGTATACTGTTTACAGGTTCCATGATTGAGAAACTTTTATCCTTCTCAGCCCAAATACCTAATTTACAACTTATAAATATCTACTTATCCTCATAAAAAAAAATTCCTGAAACTTGTTGTGCTGGCTTCCATACTACTAGTTTAAACCACCATCACTAAGTCCATATAACACGACCCAATAAAATGGTGATATCAACCTAAAAAGTACATAACCCTAACAAGGTTTAACTTTCGTAACCAAACCTGAACATCAAAATGGTGTTAACTGGGAAACTGAGTTTCCACGAACTACATATGATCTGGTGTCAATCTGGAATACCAAATACTTTCCTTTTTTCGGCTCAACCCGTCGCCCCCCCCAATTGGTCATTACCAAATCTTCCTACTGACCTTGTAATCTACTTACACCTCAACCCCAAAATCATAATCAATGTCTTATACATCTAATCACATCTTATTTCACTTGTTGGTTTAAACTACGTTCCCTATAATGTCAACCCTATTCTGCCCCTTCTAATTCTATTACCTTAAGTATATTGTTTTAAACTGATTTACATAACACAAATACCCAGAAATCAACTAACCTTCAGTACTATTTACACTAAAACCACTCTCATTAACCTCGTCAAGAACATGGTTACACCCATCCCTACCCAAATCCTCAGCCCGGCACAAATCGTAAAGAAAAGTTAGACTCCTAGTCCCTGTAATATGTCCCTTTAACCAACTAACCTATTGTATCAACACTCTTCCACTTCACTCACAAGGCCCCAATATGTTAGTACCTCCCCCTTCCGTTTCTATCACCCTTCCATTTCCAATACAATCTTCCTATATGGCAAATAGTGCTCCCCCTCCCTTCACTTTCCAATCACCCCAAACCAACTAATGCTGAGATACGCACCCTTCCGGAATCTTTCAATTGATAAGTACCCTCCAAAAGACCAAACATACCCCCAAAAACAAATACCCCCCCCCAAAATACTATAGTTCCATCACAATTCTTCACCCCTCCCATGTCATATCACCCAATCAAATGACACAATTTACTAATTCCTACCTCAACTCGTATCCCATACACCTGGTACCAAACAGTCAGGACAATTATCACATTTCCCCCCACCATACTACACCCTTGACTATCAATATAAGTAACCAAGTGAGCATCCCCCCTCCTTAACCCCCCGACTAAAAATGTCCCAAGTTAGTACACATTCCTGACTTCGGTGATATCATTATCCACAAAGCGAAAACCCCTCAACGAATATCCCTACAAGTAGACTGACGCCCTAATTTGGATTATCCTAGTACCCCTTATCCTCCCCCCCTCTAATCTCTCACCCTTCAGATGTTGACCATGTGTAGGGAAACATACCTCAAAAATATAAATCAAACTATTTGTAATTGTAATCTTCTCCAAGTACCACTGCCTAAAACTCAATTCCACAAATCTAAACCAATACTCTAAATTATTTCTTCTCCCACCTATATCCTTATTTTTTTCAACAAATTCCTACCACTAATTCTAGAACAAACCAATTTTTCTAATACTACGTATCATTGACAAATCAAACTCCACCCAACCCCCAATACCCCCTAACCATCCCTACCCCCCACCCCTACCCCACGGTCACCAATTTAAATAATACCTCATCAAACCCCTGCACACACCTAACACCCCCACACCCCCCCCCATTGCTTTTCCTCAATCCCCTGTAAATGAGGTACCCCCCCCATCCCCCAGACCTTAATTTCCACTTATAATCCCCCCCCCAAAAGCACATATACATACCAATTATCCCCATGTAGTTATACAACCCCCGTATTTTCAAGATTTTTATAACACCCACTCTTAAAAATCCCCTAAGTTTTTCAAATACTTATCACATTTAGAATTAAGTTTGCTTATCTACCTCTAATTACTATGTTGCCCTGGCTTTCTTTGTGGTTCCTATATTTCTACTCTGTTTATTAGGCTTATTACATTTTTATAATCACCTTCCGAACTTATTATTTACACCACTCCAGTGGAGCAACATAATTCCACTACCCTGCCCCATAGTTACAACACCGGCCCACCCCCCCGTCCCACTGTTTTCTTACCCGCCCATATTTAACATCTGTATCTTGTTATAAAATAAACTATAACGATATTTCTTTTGCTAATTTAACCCCCAATAACAACGTAAAAATGCCATCTTTATACTAATACTTTTGTCAATTTTATCCATCCTTTCTTTCTCATAACTTTCTATTTCTTTCCCTTTTATTTCCCAATTTTTTTTCACCCAAACTTTATCTCTTACCCAACAACACTGCAATATTTATTTCGACTAATGTGTGTAAACCTATCGTCAATTCAATTTCCTTGTCCATTTCCCTTTTTACTAAAGAATTCTAGGGTCTTAACCAATTAAGCGCGGGGTCGTAGTTTTCCCAAGTTTTCCTTTCCCCAATCGCGGTTCTTCCCTTTATAATGCCAGGTTTGGGTAACAAGTTTTGCTTTGTGGCTCCCTAAAAGATGTACCCTCCTTACACTTTCGGAAAGAAATATAACTATCATTTAATATCTACCCCCCCCCCTGCCTTCATACTAAACCCCCCTTGTTTTAAACCACCCCCCACCCTGCCATTCATCAACCCAACCCTAAAAACTTTTGGTTAATCCGTACTCCCCTCCCCCCTCATTCCCCCAAACTTTCCATGGAAAACCAACCAACTACCCGATCCCCCAACCCCTAGACAAATACGCCTCCACTATTAATCCCCCCTCATTTCATATAAACCTATACTACTAATGTGGTCCTACTATGTTTAATCCCCTCCCCCAAGCAACCCTATCCCCCCACGGCACTTTTTATTCCCAACAAACCCCATAAATCACCCTGTTGTAACTCCCCTACCCCCAAACAAAAGACCCATTCAAATAAAAGAATGTGCCTATATCCACCCACCCCCAATACCAAACCAACCAAGACACATTGCCCCTCAATTTAAACTAATACCCAACAAGTCCCCTATACCATCCCCAACCCCAAACATACCAACAACCCCCCCCCACTCCCCCCCCCTACCCCCAAAACAAACACCTATCAATATCACCCATACCCCCCCTACCACCCCCCCAATACCCAAGAGCCGCGTAAGCCACCCATACGCAAACCCCACCCGCCCCCCCCCCCCCACCCCCCCACCACCCAACCATAAGCACCACAAACAAACCCCCCCCACCCCCCCCCCCCCCCCCAACCCTACATCATACCCCCAACGTAAACCAACCCCACCCCCCCCCACACCACATATAATAAATTCCTCAAATCTACAAACACCCCCACCTCCCATCCCCCCCAACCCACCCCCCCACCTTTACAACCCCCAACCACTACCCGTCCCTATCCCCACCCCACCCTCCCAACGACCCCCACCCCCCCAAACTTCTCCCCAACTCACAAAACCATACCCCCCCAAAACCCCCCCCAACAATACCCCCCCCCCCAAACCCCACCCACCCCCCCCACCTTATAACCCCCAACCCCCCCCCCCCCCCCACAACCCCCCAAACCCCAAATACAAACCCACCCACTTAACACCACAAGTCCCCAACCCACCCCCCACCCCCCCCCCCCCCCCCCCCCCCCCCCCCCCCCACCCCCCCCCCCCCACCACCCACCCCCCACCACCCCCCCCCCCCCCCACCACCCCCACAAACCCAAAAAACCACCCCACACCCCACCCCCCCCAGCCCCACCCCCCCCCCCCCCCCCCCCCCCCCCCCCCCCCCCCCCCACCCCCCCACCCCCCCCCCCCCCCCCCCCCCCCCCGTGTGGCCCCCCCCTCCCCCCCCCCCCCCCCCCCCCAATAAGAACCCCCCCACCCAACCCCCCCCCCCCCCCCCCCCCCCACCCCCCAGCCCCCCCCACCCCCCAAAACGCATACACGGACAACGTTTCCTCCCTCCCCCCCCCCCCCCCCCCGGAGAAATAGACCCCCCCCCCCCCCCCCCCGAGAGAGAGACCCCAAGGCATAATGACCCCCACCCCCCGAATACAACGAACAACCCCCTCCCCAATGGCATCTCTATTGAGGACCCCCCTCACCACCCTACCCCCCACCCCCCCAACCTTAACCCCCCCCCCCCCCCAACACCCCCACCCCCCCCCCCCCCCCCCCCCCCACACCCTGATTCCCCACCCCCCCAAAGCACCCCCCCCCCGACACAACCCCACACCCACCCCCACCCCCACCCCCAAACAAAAAACACCACAACTGTGGAACCAAGGCCCAGTGTACTTTTATCTAGATGGCTGTTGTTAGCACTAGGAACAAGTAGCGGTACTTTTATCTAGATGGTTTATGTAAGCAAGCGGAACACATATATTGTACTTTGATATCGATGGCTTTTGTTAGCAAGCGGAACACATATATTGTACTTTGATATCGATGGCTGTTGTTAGCAAGCGGAACACGTATATTGTACTTTGATATCGATGTCTGATTGTTAGCAAGCGGAACACGTATATTGTACTTTGATATCGATGGCTGATTGTTAGCAAGCGGAACAGAACAAGTATGTTGTGCAGTTATCTATATGGTTTTTTAAAGCAAGCGGAACACCTATATTGTACTCTTATCTAGATTGTTCTTGCTAGCAAGCTGAACACGTATATTATACTTTGATACTGATGGCTATTGTTAGCAAGCGAAGAACACATATTTTACTCTGATCTAGATGGTTATTTTTAGCAATTGGAACGCGTATATGAAGGTTGTTTTTTAAGCAAGCAGAACATGTACATTCTGAATATCTAGAAAACGTTCATTGTATTTGTCGTACAGGTAGGTTTGAAAGTTATTTATGGTCCCGTCTGAATAGAGTTGATGGTGGTAAGTACGTGAGAAAAAGGTGTGAGACATAGATTTTCACGGGTGAATAGTTTAAGCGGAAGATCTGTCTCTGGAATGAGTATTTTCTTTAGTCCAGCCTATCTATACGACTATAATTTAGTACAAGACAATCTTTCCCTCCTCATATATGTAAATATAAGTTTAACTATATACACACACAGCTATGTGACCACAAGACTCACAAACGTGAAAATCTACGGTTGATTGGGTATGGGTCTGACCAACACGCAAAGTTAAGTTTCTTTTGTTGTTTATTATCATTAAACTTGACAACACCAAATATCTAAAGACAAATCAAATAAAATCAGATTTTCATACATAGGAAATAACAGAACAAATGTGCCCTCCCCTTATTGAGAAAAGAACCCAACAAGTTAATACCCCAAAGGTCAAAGGTTAGCACTGTTACAGAATAGACAGTAAAGAAACAAGTTCCTACTAAATGATACCCAGTAAAGTAAACAATTTTAAGCAAAATCAAGGATGATACAATTCCTGTAACAAAGAAAAATATTCACTCTCTCTGTCATACTCTCTCTGTTATACAGTGGCCACTCAATCACGCTTACCTATTCTTGGTGATATCCCCTTGGAATTACAATGGTTCCTGAATATACAAACTGTCAGGTGTATTTCCCAAATTGGCCCCAGTCCGTAATCTAACGAATAAGATTTATGAGGGGGATTCCAAATTTTGTGGTTTGTTCCTGGATGAACTAATGTCACTTCAAACAGTTAGTGTAGAAAACCGAGATCTTGGGGTTCACAGTAAACAGAGAAAAATACTTCCAGTATTGGGAAACATCTGGTTGCTAAAAACTGTTACAATTGATAAATGATGGTAATCTTATCGGCTGGCTCTATGGTGAAGGCCGATTCTGAAACAGCGTAAATTCTGGATGATACTCTTGAATACGACTGTCAGTCGTCAGATAATGTTATTGTTGTGTACAACCCCAGTGGGTTGATAAAATTGAACAAAATATGGCTGGTCTTTATAAGTCCAGTTAAATTTACCATTTAAAATGTTTCTTTCTCTCTTTGGCCAATCCTGTTCCCAAATGAGCTTGTGGACGCACAAGCCAAGAAAAAGACAACATTAACCAATCAGTAAATGAAGAAAAAGACCGCTGGACGCACTTTGATCAGGTATGCGTAGAATAAACAAAACATTTATGGAAAAATGCTATTATTCTCTCTCTCTCTCTCTCTCTCTCTCTCTCTCTCGATATATATATATATATATATATATATATATATATATATATATATATATATATATATATATATACACGGACGGGGACAAGACGATCTCTTTTCCACTCCGTCAGTCCTGATTAAAGTTAAAAGGCACACGGTGAGTTTAGCCTATCCTATCGCGCGTCGCTTAGCGAGTGCAGGTTTGGCTGAGTTATGCAGTCTACCCCTCCTGTTCCTGGTCAACGATCAGCGTACAATGTCAATTATTATTCAATTATCCATACGCGCACTTACATAAATATCGCTTGTCGTTAATGACTATTCGATTGTCGGCGTCTGTTTGTCATCGTATGGTATTAAATAATAGTCACTTACTATAAATACACAAAATGAAATATAACGTGAATTCTATTCTGTCACTATCAGTCGCGCCTAGCATATACTCAGTGAACTAAAACCGTCGCTTCTTGTGTGGGAAAACGGGTGGTAAAATTAACATTAAAACTGAACCTCTGGTATAAAATAGCTACGCGTTTTTATTTCACTGGTTTTAACAGCTAGAACTCTAAGTGAATTATAATGGTAAAAGCTTTAACACTTTAACACTTAAGCACTAATTTCTATTACCAGAAAATTCTCATGAAAAGATCCCCACGAATGCTATTAACACATTTAGCGAAATGGTTCTAGCTACTGCGTGCTTAGACTATTCCAAAAATTATGAGTGACGACTGGTAGCTGGTTTAGGAAGACACAGTTTATATATCATCATGGTTGCTCTGATCTATAGATGATGCTACTTTTCGCACTACAAGGTATAGTGTATAATAGAGAACCAGAAACATGAGTCCCTCCAGATAAAAGTTTTCACGGACGCTCTGTCGGGCGTTGCTAATCGACATCGGAGACTTAAAACCATGTACCGTGATTCTCGGAGATTTCGACCGTATCTGAAGATCACAGAGTTAACTCCCCTCTGTGCACGAACTTCAACGGGTACTCAGGGAAATATTTTTGCCCGAGCGTCTACTTCAAAAAGGTCCGGGGTTTTTCACGTGCGGTCTGTCAGGTATCCGATGATTGAAAGATCAGCTCGCGTGAGAAACTTGATAAACAAACCTGATTCGCTCCCTGTTATGACTGGCAGGTCGCGAAAGTTGATAAACAACTTTGTTTGTTTATGTTCAAGGAAAAGAGGCGTGGATGAAAATTAAGCTTGTGTGAGTAAGACAGGCAGAAAAATGCATGGTTTTGCGAGCAAATCATAGAACGCTAACGGGATTACAATGCTGTCACATTACCGTAGGCTATATTTCCATTATACGTCACAGTATTGTTATCTGGACGTCTTTTTAGTAAGTGGAACCCATATATTATACTCTGGTATATTAGAGAATGTTTTTATCAAGCAAAAACATATATTCTGAATATCTAGAACATGTTCATTGTATTGTTATCTAGACGACTGTTTTTAGTAAATGGAACCCATATATTATACCGGTACTCTGATATAATAGAGGTTGTTTTTATCAAGCGGAAACGTACATTCTCAATTTCTAGAACACGTACATTGTACATATCTAGAACACGTACATCGTACTCTTTTCTAGGTGGTTGTTTTTAACAAGCGGAACACGTATATTCTGAATATCTAGAACACGTACATTGTAAATATCCAGAACACGTACATTGTAAATATCTAGAACACGTACATTGTAAATATCCAGAACACGTTCATCGTACTATTTTCTAGATGGTTGTTTTTAACAAGCATAACACGTTTATTCTGAATATCTAGAACACGTATATTGTAAATATCCAACAAGCCTACATTGTAAATATCCAGAACACGTACATTGTACTCTTTTCTAGGTGGCTGTTTTTTAACAAGCATAATACGTATGTTCTGAATATCTAGAACACGTAAATCGTACTATAATCCAGATTGTTAGCAAGAGGAACACGTACGCTATGAATATAGGGAACAAGTACATCATACTCTTATCTAGATTGTTTTTGTTAGCGAGCGGAACACGTACGCTATGAATATCTAGAACACGTAAATCGTACTCTGAGCCATACTTTTTTTTTTTTTTTTTTTTAGCAAGCGGAACACGTTTATTTTACACTTTTCTAGATGGCTGATTTTTAGCCAGCAAAAGACGTACATTGTGATTAAATCACGTGCATCATACTCTGATCAAGGGGGTTGTTTTTAGCAAATGGGACACGCATATTGTTCTTTTATCTAGATCAGGGGTTCTTAACCCTTTTTACGATGACAGACCCCCAATGGATTGCCAAATATGTCCCCATACCTCTTCGCCAGATTGTCGAAATCATCATCATCACCCGTCCAATATGGTACTAGTATGACTTCAAATACTTTACATACGGATAGCTAGGAACAGAAAAACTGAAAGAAAATCATATAGAATGTATCATATTTATTTATATAAAAACGGCATATCGCAAATACACAAGCTAGCTACAACTAGTGAGATTTTTGCTGTTTTTTTTAAAAATTGTTCAGAGATTGAGTCCCATATACCCCCATCATTTGATTCCAACACCTCCAGGGGGCATGGATACCCCCGGTTAAGAATCCCTGATCTAGATGATTGTTTCTGGCAAGCGGAACACGTCAACGAGAAAGCTAGTCACTTTATCCTATCACGGGAGTCGTAATGCATAATGGGAAGGAAGAAACAATAATATCCTTTCGCACTGCTGTCTGTGTAAGGGTGTATGCTTTCCAGCTGTACGTTACGACAATGAAGTATCTTTCATTTCTGGTCCTTCTCGTGCCCTGCATCCTGATGACCGAGCTCATATGGCGAGAGCTGAACGTTGATGTGATTTCATTCCCGACAAGGTGTATTGAGAAAAGCTTAATTCCCGTATAAACAAATACACAATCTGTGTAATCCGACCTATACTGTATATTCGGGGGACAACATAAATGATTGCGTCATTAATTAGGCTGGATCGCCCTAGGTACATATCCGGTGTTACATGCTGCGAATCGCGCTAATGACCCCTGTCTTCGATGTACTATTTTTGTGGTGCCTAGCTGGCAGAGAGAATAGTGCGATTCGCTTCTGTAGCTAGCGAAGGGTACTGTTCGGAAGGTCCTGGTTTCAATTCTCCGGTAAGCCACTCACTTCTGTTGTTTTTCTGTTGTCTAGTGTGGCCGTGTACATAGTTGTTCCTTTGGAAACAGACTATATTCTTACAAGACAGAGGAAGCACAGACCACCCCATAATTTTATATTTTATGAGAAACAGAAAATAATAAATAGTGTCACATATTTATGGTAGAGTCGCTTCTACACGCCATTTCTAATAATTGGGTGATTTCCCCTGACCAATCGGATAGCTCAGATTTACACCGGGGAAAGTGGAACAACGACGCCATTTTGGCAGTAGAATGAAAGAGCGCAACTCAAGAGGTCGTATCTGGTCCAGCTCTACATATTTCTTAGTTTGAGAGAATCAAACTTCAACATTTCTTATAAAATGTGTATTTCAGGACATTGAGTGGTTATATATATATATATATATATATATATATATATATATATATATATATATATATATATATATATATATATATATATATATATATATATATATATATATATATATATATATATATATATATTTTCTTACTGGCGTAAGTAGTGACAATCGTTAAATATGTATTTTGAATAGAGCTCCCAACCCTAGTCGCAGCAGAACTAGGTTCGAGGATTTGAGTCAATTTGCAAAAAATAGTCTTACACCTCAAACCATGTAGAGTAGAAAATATTCTTGTGTTGGAAAGCATTTAACTCAAGGAATGCTTATGATTATAAAGAAATCAAGGACAAATCTGAGGAGATGGGTAAATGTCGTCGAACCTAAAATAAGACTGTAACTTAAAAGAAGGAACACGGTGGAAAACGTATGGTACAACAACAACTATTCAAACATGGAGAAGTGTTCGACCACCATACAGAACAGAAAGAAGAGAATAGCATTGAGAGACCTCGCTTCAGAATTAAAACGTTGTAGAAGCTACGCAGTCGATTTCCCTTGCATAAGAATAGTAGACGGATTGGTTGCAAAAGTTTATAAGATTGAAATAAAAGAGATTGTTGAAATCAAGCTACAACCATTGAAAGTCAAAGAAGGGAGACCAAAATTGAACTTGAAACAACGAACTGCGCCTGCAATCACTAGAAAAGAGCCTCAGACAGAAAATGTCGCAGTACAAACGGATGGCAGGTTTAAGAAAAGTCTAATTCCAGTCAGGATAAAATCAAGACAAGTTACAGAGGACTTACTTGATTTGTGCAGTGTTGAAATGGTCGATAATACAGAAAAGATGACATCTGCAGACGAAGATAAGTTAGAATGCACGGAGAGGTACGAAATGATAGCAAAGTACAGAAAAGAAGTGGAAGAAAGATTTAGAGAGAGAGATAGAAGATGGCAGCAAGCAAATCAGATAGAGAAACAACACCAAACAAAAGCTCACGTAAAACAAATAAAAATTGATAATCACCGGCCCATTCCGCCTCTGACGACAAATACAAGACCAGTCAGAAAAGCCACCCTAAATTATAATCCATCCAGCACAGATTCGTCTGACATATCAGAGTCAGAGACGACAGACTCTGAATTTTACCAAGACGACCACATACCCAGACCACCCACAGATGAAATACATCGAGCAAGACAACAACGAGACTCGTCCGAAAGCGAAGAAGATATCCCACCACTTGAATTACGTAATAGACTACAAGACAGAGACCTGCGCATTAGAAATGAAGAAATCATGCCACAGACGTCACACGATGACAACACGAAAACACCTTATATCCACACTCAAACTTACTCCCGCAGTGATAAATCGTCAGCTGATACCTATCACACCCCCAGTTCAGGCAGTTCTAGTTTTAACACTAGTGAAAACCAAACACTGCTATACCACAAGAACAAGATTGCTCGTTCAAAACAATCAGATCCTGAAGAAACTATACCCCAAGGAGAGATTGTTGAACCATATGGTACCAACAAGAAACAGACGATCTAGTTCCATTGAAACCAGTGATGCGGATAGTACAAATTACTGTGCCCATTGTAACCAGTGCTAACGTTCAGCACAACCAGGTCAGAAGAAAAATCAAGGCGAAACATATACCTGCCTCAAAACCAACAGATGTTCCAGCCATACAAACCCTAACCACAGTAAAACCATCACCGCAATCAAATGATGTTAAGCCATCACCGCATTCGTCAATGTCCTCAGTGTCCCAACAATCAGCAAATGCAGTGTCGTCGCCTATCACACCCGTCACCACTGCTACTCAGTATGATGCTCGCCTAAGCAGTCGGGACATTGCAAGGTTAGAGATGGTGAAGGAACTAGCGAAGCTGTTCTGAAAAACACGCCCAGGTGTTTTATATGTTTGCAAATCCGAACACGGTCAACGCATATGTGAACAAACCTTTTTAACAATGTACTAACTCTCCCCATGTACTCTATTTTCAGTTTTTGACAGTTCAAATGACTTGCTTACAGACTAAGATGTCAAAGCCTCACTGAGAAAGTTATTTTTTTCCAGCCTTAGAATACTGATGCCCAGAAAGAAATCAAGACCAGCACACGGAGGATTTTCTTTAGATAGCATAATTGTGAAATAAAAATGTTAAAACAATTGATAACACACGGTGTTACGAGTTTACAGACACCCTTATTTAGTTACATACATTTTCTTAATATTTAGAATGCTACACAACTTTACCTATAACACATGTGTCACACTATTCTGTTGTAACATTCATCTCCACTTTTGTAACTGATCATATTCCACGCTCCATTCACCAGCATTTTCATGCAGACACTTTACACCGTAGTTTTTTTTTTTCTTACCTCATACTAATATTTCTTTGATCTATATTATGCTAAACTCCTTGATATCTGCCACCTTGATCAATCATACTGTTCCTACTATGACATCTCTTAACAGCACATAATTCATACCCAAAACTAGTATTGTAGGTTATGCTATTTTTTCTCCACAGGATTATTTATTTTCAAATGTACATTATTATTTTAGACCCAGATGTATATTAGTACTGTCAAGAATTTTAAACATTCTCCTAAAGAGATTCCATATCCCAACCTTGACTCTCTATAGTAAGATTTTCTTCACTTCACTGTTACTCATCTTTAACTTACTATTTTTCCTCTCCACTATATTGAGACGACATTCTAGACTTGTGATTTTTTAAAATCCCAATCATATTCATTCCTTGGAATTACAATCATGTTGTAATCAGGAGATCCTTGATGTACCCTTTCCTCGCCACTTATTGACAACAGACACTGCTAAAACATTCCTTCTATTCTAACCTAAACTATTACTTGCAACCCTATTGGTTAGGATTTACTATTAGAATATCTAGTGTTTAGTGAACTGATTTTTATCATTCTTTAGTACTTGTGATACAAACAGAAAAGACATAAAAGAAAAAAACAATTAGAATGTTTTTTATATAAGATGCTATATGTTTATATGCCACCCACACACATTTTGATGATGATAAGACAATATTGTAAAACATTGACTGCCCTGAGGGTAGCAGATGAAGAAGAAAATAAATAAATCACCCTATGCCACTCATACCCCCACCAGCTTGATCCCTGATATTCCAACAATATTTTGTTGATATCACAAGTACCCCAATGACATTTGTGCATGCTGATTTTCTGCAAATGAACAATCCCTTGAGAGCATTAGTATATGCTAACCCCAGATTGAACAAATTGCACCTATTTGTTGATGATGCCTTTGCCCATGTTAAAGAAATAGCATTTGCACATGCTGACCTAGCAAATGAAATACCCCATTACCGCATGATAACCACTAATGACACATGAGATGAAGAAGCAACAGGTTATGTATGATGAAGATGACATTTTATATTAAGGTGAAACTTTATGTTGTCACAGCTGAGATTTTGTTGTAATGTTTATGCACAAAATCCCCCACATTAACATTGGAGGAGGAATAATCTTAGTCTTTCGTGGTTACGAGATAAGACAAGGATATAATAGAATATTTGATGAATACCATGGAACAAATCAGAGCAGATGATTGTTGCACATATGGGGACCATATTTGAAGTCATTATTGAAGGATTATCAGTAGACAAGAGACACAAATGAATTATGATAATCCCATGGAACCACAGGTACTAAGGACACAAAATAGAGATTAAATAATGGAGAAAAAAAAATAATGACTGAATAATTGCTACGCCCAGAGGTAAAGGAAATAGAGATGCATCCGCATTTTGGAGAAGATATCTCTTTGATTTTTGCTTATTGCCTTTGTAATATGAACATTGTTGTATAACAAATGACTATTCCTTATCACGAATTACAGAATGTTGTAAGATAGTTGGAATAAATTGACAATTTAAAATACTCATAACATACCCAGAATTACAGGAGAGAAAATAAATAAATGATTGATGAAAGTGGACACACTGAGATTTGCTCACCCCGAGGATATTGGATAAAAAAAAAAAAATAATGTTATCCCAAGGACAGACATGTCACAGATATATCATGGAGATACTATGAAAAAAAAAAAAAAAAAAGAATATCTAGATTAGAAATGCAGCAAACTTGGTCAAAGACACCATGAAATAGACCCCCGCCCCACACTTAAGATAACTGACGGATGAGATTTTTTGAATTATAAGTACCATAAGTCACCCATCTGGCTGTAGTCAGCGGATGTTACAGGCACCACATAACTCTGACTAACCCTCGACCAGCGAAGGCAGAGTTGGTGTCGAAATTTTGCACATATGTAAAAAGACATGTTTTTGTTCATGTTTTAGTAAAGTCTAGACATTTATGTTAATAGTTCTATAAATGATTAGTTGATATATTGATGATAAATATTCGCAAATATAGTACATGGACAATTAATAAGGATATATTTCCAGTACAGAATAAGAGGAATAGGAAGGATCCACATTTTAAATATTGGAGCACCATGAGCGAGGAATTGGACTTATAAAGAAAATGGAAATGGTACACTGTATGCAAGGATAACCAGAAATAATATGGATAAATAGTAGTCAGAGTGCCAGGAACTTTGTCTTACGAGAATATTGTAGATTCCTCACGATCAATTGATTATTTTCTTCCTTTCTATGTCACATTTTTTTTTGAGTGATGACCGCAAATTTTTTTTTCATCTCATATTGTCAAAAGTTCTTACATCTCAGTTGATAGTTCCATAAATAATTGTTTGATGTGTTTTGCATAAAGGTATTGCTAGATAAGGTACATAGGGAGTTACTAAGGATGAATTCTCAAGATAACAGGAGGACTAGAATAGATACAATGATATTGGAACACCATAAATGATACATTGGTGTTATGAAAAAAAAAAAAGGAGACAAATATAAATTGTATACAAGGATGCCTCGAGAGTGACATTACATATTGTCAAGAGTATAAGCAGTTGTCTTAAAAGAGAAAATAAAGTAATACGGAACCCAATGTAGAAAATTCATGATGATTTGGAAACTATATTTTTCTTTTCCCTTATATTTCATGTCGGCGTCTGTGGCCTAATGGATATGAACGCAGTTTCATAATCCAGATATACCAGGTTCGAAACCTGCTGCAGGCGGTTTGGTGGCAGATCGCTTTGTGTGGATTTTTAACAATGGTATAAGCGCCGTACCGTTCAGAAAGCAATGGCAAACTACTGAACGTAAAAATTGCCTAGAAAAATCACAAACAGCCAATAAAAGCTGGGGTTGATTGCCACGTCCTGTAAAGGATAAGCAACTAACTTTTATATTTCATAATATGATAGTAACACATTCGTCTGTTGGTTGCTGAATAATTTGATGTTTGAAAATTGATGTATGGGAAGTCAAAGAAGATCTTTGAAGAATAAATATATATATAAAATAATATTTCTAGGGAAGAGTTCACAAAAAAAAAAAAATACTGTATTGACAGAAAAGAAGGAATGATTAGAAATAACTGACTAATGGACAGGATCACCACCAGACGCACGGATATTGGAAACAAACATCACATAGTTTAGAAAAAAAAAAGGAATGTAAAATAGAACATTTTTTCTACAGTGACGGACTTAGAACGAATTTATACACTTACCATTTGGAAAATGTCAATAACAAGGACACATACAAATAAATAAATAAGGATAAGCCATGAGGTTTCAATGCTTTTATTGTGAAAAATGATTACTTATAAAAATGATGCTGGTCGTATTATCGTCTGATAAATATGCATATTATGTCTAGAGATGTTTTCTACATGTAATAATGAGCAAGTGGCTCATTCACTGAAAAAAAAAAGAGAACATGATGAGTACCCATGAGAACATTGGCTATTTTATGAAAGTGGATTGCCATTACCATAGGAATTAGAGATTTTGGACATTTCTTGGAATATTGCAGAGTACTTGGGAAATAGAATAAATAAGTACGCCAGGAAAAAAGATTTTTTTTAGTACTTGCAGGCTTTAATATGGAGCAAATAACAGTACAGAAAAGAGATAACACCCCTACCACATCCAAGAGAATGTAATCAACTATATTTTTGAATGAAATGTAATAGATTATGATAATCCAGCCAAGTTCTGCAAATAAGATAGTTTATTGTTCATTCCCCAGTGTTGCCACTCGTCACATTTTTTTTAGTGATGACCTTATGAGTGTTTTGCAGATTTTGTTGGGCAGTGTTGCCAATTTGTAAATTTGGTGAAAAATATTATGATGTGATGAATAAGTTACACTTTTTGAAGTTGATGTCCACTACTAGTTTTTTTTTTACATAGCAGACGACCTCATATAGACATAGGACCCCAGTATAGGAATTAGATTAAATTTTTTGGAAAATTTTTTGGACTTAGAAAAATTTTTTAACTTTAAATTTTTCTGAAAAATTTTTTTTGAACTTAGAAATTTTTGGGGATGGATTTTTGTTATTGATAGTACTCAAATGTCTCCCTACGGGATACATTTGCGGAGCCCCGGGATCTATATGTGGCCGTGTACATAGTTGTTCCTTTGGAAACAGACTATATTCTTACAAGACAGAGGAAGCACAGACCACCCCATAATTTTATATTTTATGAGAAACAGAAAATAATAAATAGTGTCACATATTTAGGGTAGAGTCGCTTCTACACGCCATTTCTAATAATTGGGTGATTTCCCCTGACCAATCGGATAGCTCAGATTTACCCCGGGGAAAGTGGAACAACGACGCCATTTTGGCAGTAGAATAAAAGAGCGCAACTCAAGAGGTCGTATCTGGTCCAGCTCTACATATTTCTTAGTTTGAGAGAATCAAACTTCAACATTTCTTATAAAATGTGTATTTCAGGACATTGAGTGGTTATATATATATATATATATATATATATATATATATATATATATATATATTTATATATATATATATATATAAATATATATATATATATATATATATATATATATATATATATATATATATATATATATTTCTTACTGGCATAAGTAGTGACAATCGTTAAATATGTATTTTGAATAGAGCTCCCAACCCTAGTCGCAGCAGAACTAGGTTCGAGGATTTGAGTCAATTTGCAAAAAATAGTCTTACACCTCAAACCATGTAGAGTAGAAAATATTCTTGTGTTGGAAAGCATTTAACTCAAGGAATGCTTATGATTATAAAGAAATCAAGGACAAATCTGAGGAGATGGGTAAATGTCGTCGAACCTAAAATAAGACTAACTTAAAAGAAGGAACACGGTGGAATGAGAAGGTTCGCCATATTTGACAATTGAGTAGGCCTACGAGACAAGGATGCAAAAAGGGATTTTTGCATCGATGAAAGCATCTGATGAGATGATAGAATTTTATTATACTTATCATTGTAAAAATGTTCTGAATTCCAGACTTTGTTGAAATTTTAAGTTTCATGCTGAAAGATATTAAAAGTTTTGCATGAAATCGAACGCTGTTGAAAAGGTGAATTACTACAGTTTTGAGATCTAGATAAGAAATCTATCCATTTCAATTAAATTCGCTACATCAACACCTAAGAGAAGAAAATCGAACCTGGTAACACAAATTTAAGAGAGAAATCTAAATCTCTGGTGATTAGGCCAGTTAAACATCTGCTCTCTGTAAAGTAAACTGAAAATACTGCATATACCGGCACTGCCACATGAAGGTAATATGGTGCCGTTCCAGTCCTAAGGAACACCTGCCCCGGCTACACTAGATTTCTGCTCCTTTATTTCTCACGAGCTCCTGAAACATACCGTAGTGTTTGTAATATTTATTTATTCATTCCTATATGTATTCTAAATGTTGCTTTAGCTGCAACATTTCTTCTTACTGGGTGATTCCTGGATACTATCTGCCCTTGTTGTTAACAATCTCAAGCTGTATATGATGCTGGTGGTATTTTTGGTGAGCACCTTGTGTTGGTGTTATGTCTAATGGTTGTCAATAAGCCGATCCCCCGAATCAGTTGTTAAAATATGCTGGGTTGCCGGAATCGTTTGGTGAATTTATTCACGTTACAAAATTAGGCCAATACGAGCAAGTAACCCGCCACAAATGACAGGAAATAATTATGTTGAGTTATTTTTGCTGCATGTCCCGATTACGTCACTAATTCTCATGTAGTTATTACAATCCGTTTCATTCCATTTTAACTTAATTTGATCATTGTAGTCAAATGTATCATGAATTAAAGTCAATGCACTGTGAAAAACAAATTTAAAGGCATGCGTTCACTGTAAATAGATGTTCAATTTAGCATTAACGGTGCAGTGCGCACTTGTCCGTATTTTCCCTAAATTATAGCACATAGCATGAAAATATTTAAATGCATGCGCGCTTTTATGGGTTTTCAATTTAGTTTTCATGGTGCAATGTGCGCCTTTTCCGTATTTTTCACCCCAAAAAAGGACGCGGAACTGATTCAATCGTTATAGACGGTTTCACTAAGACAATTTGCATAAAGGGGATAACGAGACAAAACATGAACAAAGAGTATAACATTGGTCAGTTGACAAAATCTTATATGTGATAAAGTAAGTATGGTAGGAACAACATTGCTACAGATAAAACAAATAGTCTCCTCGTTGAAAACATTCACATCCAATGACGCTGAATCTGAAAGGGAAGCCTCTTGCTGAATGGGACGGAACACCATTTATTAAGTCTCGATTGTGTCTTGCACTTGGGGACTTGTTTAGAATTGACGTCATTGCACTCCGGGAAAACACACAGGTGCTCAGTCTCCCTCAGCTAATGACAAAGGGTATGAATGCTAATTGTTCCTGTTGCGCACTAGTTGTATACACGCCGGATGCATCCTCTTGAACGTTCATCCCTGCCAGTCTTACGCCTAATGCCCAACTCCAGCAATCTTAGCCTTGATGATTCATCGATTGCAGTGTAATTCTCTAATAGGCGATCATTAATTGTTCTCAGTATCTCTCCCTTGTCAATATCCAATTGTCGTAGATTTGTGATAGGGGAATTAAGACTTAGATTGGTCCCTTCTGAATAGATTAGAACAGGTGATAGCTTAGTGAGAGGTAATATAAAGAAAATAGATTTTTACGAGTGAGATGGTGGAAACTAATTAGAGTCTGTCCCTGAACGCGAGAATTCTCTCGGTCAGCCTATCTTCTACAACAGGATTAGTTTAGTCAGACGGTCTATTAGAATATATATAGTAATATATATATAGCACCACTCACATACACACACACATAAGTGACGACAGTTAGACGCACAGACGTGAAAAAACTATAACAATGGAATATACATATTTTGGAACGAGCTGACCGACACACTTGAATAAAGTTTATGTAAATTTTATTACCATAAGAAAATTGTCTCACAACAAATAAGTTTGCTTATCAAGCAAATATAATTACACATAAGTTAATTGAATTACTAAAAGACTAATAATAGACTCATAGGTGTAATCCTTTCCCCCTCTGTTTAGCCCACGATCCTGTTAGAAGAAAAGTTATAGCCCCACAGAGTCACAGATTTATACGCTATGGTCTAGGATTTCCCTTTATAGTTAAGACCAGAGTTGATACATTAATCTATTCTAAGAGGAAATCAGCACTTAGCAACAAACGTGCATAAAGAAATTTCAAAGTGGGTGCATGAATATAAAATAAATTAAAAGAATCACTCGTTCTGCTTTCTCTCTGTTCATTCAACAGGGGCCCCTGACATACTTTCTTACCTACACACGTGGTGTTTCTCGCCGTCTGGCGCAAACTTCAGGACATTTCTCTACAGTGAATCTGTATTCTTTTGATAAAGAGAATCCCAGCTCTGCAGATACAGGTTTCTTCCAATGTTCCGGGGAGCATTCACTTCACAATTATATTTTACGATTACTGTTAAGGTCACTTGAATCAGTTTGGGTAAGAAAGTTTAAACGAGCTCACAGTGTCAGAATCACGAGGTTTCCACTGCTTAGGAAAATGACAGGTTGGTACCTTCTTTCAAATGTAAAATTCTTGGTCACACCACAATTAGTCAAAAACGTCAGAAATGTTACTGTTTGTAATTTCTCTCGCCACAGGGGCTGAATATACAATGAGAATGTTGGGAAAAATTATAATCTGGCTCGATAGGCCCAGTTATTGCATTTAGTATTAAAGTTCGTGAGATGAGTACTCTGTCTTTTTCTGGATGCAAACACAATGCCAAACAGGTTGTAACTTGGAAACTCAATTATTTAAATTACAAAAATATTTCTTCTAGGTTCTTCTCATATACTGAAAAACCACTGGTAGATGTTGGGCTTTACCCAGAATGCTGTATAAAGAAAAAGAAACAGACAGAATACTTAAACATAATATTATACACATCCTATCCTACCCTCGCGTAAAACATAATATTCACTTCGGTTATTAACTTTAAGTTACAGACTATAAGCTTAGCGCTTGTCTCATCGTTTAAACTTCCGTGAAATAAATTATAGTCATTACAAACATCAATCATCATGAATTAGAAATACATACGTATTTCGTCAATACTCAATGATGAATCAGTGCATTTACTTAGTTAGTTAAAATATTCTCTGACTGGTTACTAGCAATTTAATTAAATTTATTTATAGCTGTATGAGTTTTAGCTAGAAATTTTAATTTATTTTGCTCTCCACTGTAACACAGTAACTTAAAGTATATAACTGACTTATCATTTAATCACTCTGCACAGAAATTAAACTATGTAAAAATGAAATAGGCGATCTACCACTAAAATCACTCAACACTACTATATATATATATATATATATATATATATATATATATATATATATATATATATATATATATATATATATATATATATATATATATATATATATATATATATATATATATATATATATATATATATATATATATATACTATATATACCATTAGCGCAGAAGTAGAACGATCTCCAATCGACAACTAAATGATGCTTCTATTAACAGAGATCTTAGGAATCGAAAGCGAAATGGTTCTAGTCTTTCTGGCTGTACTGGATGAATTAAGTTATAATTCTGGAGTATATATCTCTCCGAAATCAGGGGAAGGTTACGTCTATAACCCGACATGACTCATTTGCCAAATGTTAGCACCTCCGTCCAGATTTACATATTTCTTTGCTCATACTACGCGTGAAACGAATTCTACACACCTTACCGAGACCAGACTTAACACCTACAGTACGTTCTCTCGATCTGATCAGACAACGGCAATAAAACTCACAGTGTGCGTTTTTACACGTTCTGCTTCATATGGCCGTTCCCAGCGATCAATGTCTTTTATCTCAGATCTTTCTCCGAGAATAATTAACTATAGGCGGACAGATCCGAGAAAAATAATAGACGATAGTCTTACTTCTTATTCTTGTCGAGAACGAATTAACACGATTCGGTCTCATCAAAGAACTTAGCTAAACAGCAATAAAATGCGTTGCTAGATTAGAAAGGAGAAGACAAAGGTATGCATGGGAGAGTATATCTTAACAATCGAGCGTATGCGAAAAAAGATGGGTAAAAGAGCGAAAGAGAAGTAAAAGGCAAGTGCACAATAAAGAATAAATATCTGAAATGTATTAATCATAAATCTCTGCCACACCAATGCACCTACTATGGGTGCTCTTGAAGCTAGTCTATTAGCTCTTTCATTGCCGCTCATCCCTGCACGACCAGGACAGTAGACCCACACCAGTTCTTGAAGATTCAAGGCTTCTAAGGAAGTTTTCCATTCATACCGTAGCCATCCACTTTAGATCTTCCGAAGCATGGACACAATAACTACCCATGCTAATGAAAAAAAAAATTAATTTAAAATGGCGAATAAACTGACTTTACAAGAAGCAGCGAAAATTACTGCCATCTACGAAGTCATGAGTTTTACCGACCTGATCTCCCGTTGGGGAGTTAACGCTAATATGATACAGTATGTTATGTGTTTAATAATAATTAATTTTCTTCATTTTCGCCTTGTTTCATGTAAATTAGTAAGAATTTATTGAAAGGGAAAAATTGTAAAAACAGAAAATAACTTTTCAATCACCACGCACCATACGAAACTAAACTGTAAACAACGAACGGAGAGCGCGATCTGCTGGACTAGGATCCTCGAGAGACGGAATTGGCAGGAGAAGTAGTGATTATGCTGGACCCCTGAAGTCATCCCATATTCCATTTTTTTTCTCACCCAGACTCCTTCACCTTGTATGTGCTCCCGGGGCTATAATTATCCTTGCTTCACACCCTCTTGTCGGTCCTTAAGAGGTAAGGTCAAACTCGAACAATATTCTATAGGATGAATTATTATAGGATAAAAGGAAAATGGGTAATGCGTTTTACTAGGACTAAAGACAAAGAAAGTTGTCGAACGCCGCGATCACAAGGTCTTCGTCAGGGAAAGGAAAGAAAGCGAGAGATAAGTAAGAAACATAATAGAATAAATTAAAACAAGTAGAAACATTGCTTACGTTGCGACCATAAGCCTTCGTCAGGGATGGAGAGAAAGTGAGAGAAAGGTGAGAAACTTAACTGATTCCGTACGTAAGATCTAATAATAGATGCAAAGGCCGAACGCTGTAGACGTAAGATCTTTTAAAAGACGCTGATTTATTTCATTGTTTCTTTCTATTCTGATATTTTATACTGCCCGGAATTTATCTAGAACGGAAGTAAACACAAAACTGGGCAAATTTCAACAAGCTTCAACGTCTTTTATTTGCGTTTGAACGGATTTTTTCACATTTATCTTCATCTTTAATCGTGTTTTGTCGTATCGCCATAATGGCCGAAAAACACACAGGATATGTTACTAATATGTGAACAGTGAACAAACTGTGTGATCAACCATAACTTTCTTACTTTTTCTGTGTTTCTAAATGGATTACCTGCACAAAGAGAGCATTGAAACTGTATTGTGATAACAATTTATGTTACAATCCTTACGTAAGTCGAACATTTTTGTTCAAAATTTCAAGTTATCTTTTTCCGTGTACATGTTATCTGTTATAACATAACCATAACATAAAATTAGCTAGAAAGGCATATGGATTTATATTGTTCATCCAATGTACTTTAATTTGATATATAATATGTTATACTTAACTCATGATTAGACACACATTGTCAGTAAACGTAAATTATGTATGTGTAAATTTTTGGGGCTTAAAAATAATTCCGTCCAGAGCTGAAAATAATTACGTACGGAAAGAGTTAATAGAATACATAAGATAAGTACAACCAACGAAATCCGCTTGTCTTATGGCCTAGCTGATAAATTATTTTATTGACTAGTCATCGCATCTAACTGTTATGATACCTGTTTTCTCACCTCATCTCCTACTGTGATGTCAACAGTTTTTCCGAGACATCTAATCTCTATTGTGATGCTATCAGGTTTTGGACTGAAATGAAGAACAATGGAACGTGTTCTTCAATGTCATCCTAGTAAGTCGCCAACGTTGTTTGGGTTAGGATTACTGTTAGGGTTAGCTTTAGGAGTCCTAAACCCTATCCTTAACCCTTACCTCATATTACGGCATCTCTGAATTCTTTTTGTTTAAGGCCGTGTCGAACACATGGCCCACTGTTCTTTATTTCAACTAGTCTTAGTTAGACATCTCATCTCTTATTGTGATGTTAACAGGTTATCTTAAACACCTTATATAATGTTAACAGTTTTTGTTAAACATCTCATCTCTTATTGCGGTGTTAAAATGTTTTGTTAAATCAAACACCTCATCTATTAGTAAAATGTTAACAGCTTTTGTTAAACACCGTATTCCTTATTGTGGCGTTGAAAAGTTTTGTTAAATTAAACACCTCATCTGTTAGTATAATGTTAACAGCTTTTGTTAAACATCTCATCTCTTATTGGGGTGTTAAAAAGTTTTACTAAATTAAACATCTCATTTTTATTGTCATGTTAACAGCTTTTGTTAAACATCTCATCTCTTATTACTGAGATAACAGTCTAGAAATGCATAAGTATCGGCAGCTATGATGTGTAGCCTGGTTATTATGAGCTTTTTATGAGGATGATTTCTTGTGCACCTGTAGTACACGAATTTAACGCCAACATTAAAGCTACCTTGAATAGAGAATTTTACAGCAGAAGCTAAATGGAGTGCATCTTGAGGAAAACAGTACGACAGTCCAGCAAGTCCCCATTAGTAGACGCACGGGATCGAAATTCAGTACTCAGTCTTCTTCCATGCCACTTTTCGTGGAATAAGCAGCAGATAATAGGTATAGGAGAAACACGTTTTAGGCTACACACTTTTATTTTTAAAAGCACTAAAAAAATATAAAAGTTATGTGAACTTGTTCACAATTTTGTGTACTACGTCACCAAGATCTGTGATCTTGTTCACAATTTTGTTTACAACGTCACCAAGTACTGTTATCTTGTTCACATTTGTGTGTACAACGTCACCAAGTTCGGTGATCTTGTTCACAATTTTGTGTACAACGTCACCAAGTACTGTGATCTTGTTCACATTTTTGTGTACTACGTCACCGAACTATGTGATCTTGTTCACAATTTTGCGTACGTCATCAAGTTCTGTGCCTGTCACGGCTGTAGTTTTGTTAAATTATTTGACTTTTTCCGGCTTTTCGTTGTGTATGGCAGGCAAGGAACAGGTCACTCAAGGTACCTTGATATTTTGATAGTTTAAAATGTACACGATATATTGTTGTGTGCAAAATGTAAGCTTCCAATGGTGTCTGAAGCTTAGTGAACATATGGGCTGAAAGATCTGAAATATCCAAACGCTCACATCAAAATAAAAAAAAACATAGATCCCGCAATACCATAACATAAAGATGCTATCATAAACTGCTGCCTAATGTTATGGAGGATAATTTGCAAGAATTTTATAATGTAAATTACAGTCTAAATTTTCATGTGTGGATTAATAGTACGCTCTTAACTGAGTTAAAATAAGACTCAAAACTAATAATTTTGTGTCGAAATGAATCGATTTAAAAGGGACACCACGGGTAGCATGAGAGTGGCAGACAGGCGATTTTAATTCGAAGATGAGTATGGTGATTTATGCAGCTAATGCATTCATTTAGTGGTCACTGGAATTGAGCCTGTATATAAATATTCATTCATTAAAATTTACACGAGCATAAAATTAAAACGTCGTATACACGATTTGAAATGCCATTTATAATGATGTTAAAAGTACAGTAGTATAGAAATGGCATATTAGTTACGCCTGATATACGTATGGGATATTTGAGAGAAATGTGATAATGTTACATTTTTAACACAAAATATTAACCAGCAGGTTCAGAGAAGCACTCGAAAAATAATAGCAATGTTTCGGACTGAAGACTGTCCCTAGAACAAAACGATATAGTAGGCAGCAACTAATAAACAAAGAAAGAAAGCGAATACAAATTAAGAATTGTTTGCGTTGCTTGCTATATAATACAAGATAAGTGAAACAAAAGCAATTCCATTCTTAAGATTTTGTAAATCGCTTCTTCCTTTGCACTACATTTTTTAATTACTTTTATAGATATTTAGATTTTCAGTCGATTCGATTGTGGACAATACGATGGTGTGACAGAACGGGACGGCCCCTATTGATCTTTGTTTCACTCCGGCAGTATCGGTACATTTGTGGTACTGATTTTATTGTGGGCTTTCATTTGCCACACTTTCTTTCTTTCTTTTTCTGCTATGAGTAGCAGATATTATGTATTTTCCTTCTTACTCCCTTCTCAGGGATAAGTAGACATGTCTGGTTGTTATCCATTTCTCTCTGCGTTGCAAGGAGTGGCAGCGACCTATCCATGTTGGCTATTGTGGGCGCAGCGATATCAGTATACAGATACACACGTAAATCGCCTCAGCGCAGTGCTTAATTACTGATAAGACGAAGGTACGCTCATCACCAAAGCTTGGAATACGGGGAGACAACTGATGGACAGACACAGATAAGAGAGTACTTTCTGATAAAAGTAATGATTGCTACATTGGGAACATGTTGTTTTATAAGTTTACCGACATGTTCGTAAGTTTTTACCCAAGGGCAAGCGGATGTGTACAGCCCATTTTTAGAAAAGTAATGTTTGAAATTTTGCACTAGATGAGTCATGCAAAAGATTCAAATCAGATTGCCTGATCCTTTGAGGCACGCATAACGAAGGCGTTGGAAGGCAGTTAATATAATCTGACCATTTTCTCAAGCTATTTCACTTGAGAAATCGCTTGCCAGGATACCAGACCTTGCTAGACTGAAGAATTAGAATTCAGAATTCCTTTTTAAACATACCGGACACCTTTTATTGGAGAATTTTGGACAGACTTTCATAGCCCAGGAAATCTCTTTCATATTAAATAAGGAAACCGGGATTGGGGAAACTGAAGGACCACACACGAAGTCAGAGAGGGAACTTATTAAATTAACGACAACCCTGACGCGTGTAAGAGGCCGATTCAAGTCTCTTTTATTCATCTGAGCAAAAAGTCTGTGAGCCAGGATTTACATAAGATGTGATTTACATTTCAACTCCGCCTAGGCCAGTCCAAAGCTGAAAAAGGAGTAGGACGGCCTGCATGGAGGCCGTAAGGAGGCAGCCCCTCCACCATGCAAAGGCACAACAGGCCAATCACATGTTTGCTTTAAATCACGATTATGCGAACTACAAGAGAGAAAACCGGACTGATTCTAAAGGCGACGAACTGGAACGGACTACGGACTACGACTTATGGAACTTGGAACACAAGAAGTATAAATGGGAAAAAAGAGGAGCTGGTGGAAGAGATGAGGAAAGCAAAATTTGAAATACTGGCTATAACGGAAACGAAGAAAATGATACAAGAAGTCACGGATCTCGATGGCGACACGCTGCTCTACAGTGATGTACCCACAACTGAAAGAGCTAAAGGGGGCGTGGGTTGCATTGTGGCCAAAAACCAAAAAGATAGTATCAAGGGATGGAAGTTTGTCTCGGAGCGCATTATGGTTGTAAAACTAAAAGAAGGAGAAACCATAGTCAGTCTGGTCATAGTGTATGGGCCAAATGAGGATGAGAGAGCAGAGGTCAAGGAGGAATTCTTCGAGCTGCTTCAAAAGACAGTGGATGACTGCCTAGAGGAAATTATCATGCTCGGAGATTTCAATGCCAGAGTTGGAAATGACCATGCTAGATGGGGTGGAGTAATCGGAAGATATGGAGAAGATACTCTCAATGACAATGGAAAGCGACTCCTCAGATTCTGCAGTGAGCAGAATCTGATCATTACAAACACAAAGTTCCCCCATAAGCGCATACATGCATACACTAGATGTGAACCAACAAAGAATGAGAAATCAGTGATCGACTATGCCATTGTTAGGAGGAGCTCATTCAAATATGTCCGGGATGCTAGAGTCTGGATGGGGCCAGAGATTGCAAGTGATCACTACATGCTTACAATCAAAAGAACAACTGAAAGAGTTGTTCAGCCTAGGAACTGCCCAACATCACGCAAGAAACTAAGTAAACGAGCGGCAGAAATGAGCATTAAGACCTACAAGCTGAGAGAGCCAGAAATTAAGACCAGATATCAGGGGCTTATTGCTGCAGCGGTGAGCAACCCAGAAGAACAACCTGATGACTTGGAAACCCTCTGGCTTAAATTCAAGGACATCATAAAGACAGCTGTTGCAGAAGCATGTGGTGAAGTCCGACTTGGGAACAAGAGAAAGAGGACACCTTGGTGGACAGAAGAAGTCAAAGAGAAAATAAGAGAGAAGAAAATGGCTTGGAAACAATACTTAAGAGCTAAAAACACAGCAGGACAAAAAGAGAAATATAGATAATATGTGTCACTCAGAACAGAAGCAAAGAACAAAGTGCTAGCAGCAAAACAGAGGTCCTGGGAAGAATTTGGTGAAAAGCTAGAAAAAGATGCGCAAGAAAACCAGAAATTGTTCTATAAGACCCTAAAGAACACGAGGAAGGAAAAACAATGCCCTCTCAAATTTATAAAGGACAAGCAAGGCAAATTGCTTACTGCCCCAAAGGAAGTAATGGAAAGATGGAAAGAATATTTCTCAGAACTCCTTGATGGTGAGCAAGGTCAAGCATCAGAAATGATAACCACTAACACAGAAGCGAAAACCAATGGTGGTGAAGATGACATAAAGATGGGAGAACTGAAGGCAGCACTGGAGAAAATCAAAATGGGCAAAGCAGCAGGGCATGATGGTATAACACCAGAAATGGTTAAGTACATGGGAGCATCACGCGACCTATTACTCTTAAGGGTCCTACAGGCAGCGTGGTGCAACAAGGCCATAACAAAGGATTGGGAGAATGCCATCATAACACCGATTTTCAAAAAGGGTGACAACCGACAATGTGGAAACCACAGAGGCATATCCCTTCTCAGTGTCCCTGGTAAAATCTACTCTAGAATCCTAGAGCAGAGACTCCGATGCCTAGCTGAGCCACAATTGGAACCGAAGTACTCAAGACCTAATCTTCACACTCAGACAGCTGAGTGAAAAAGCCCTTGAGTATAAGAGTGAGATCCATCTTTGTTTCATAGATCTGGAAAAGGCGTTCGACAGGGTCCCCTGGAGCAAACTTTGGGACTGTTTGGCAAGGAAGAACATTCCAGCACCTCTGATTCATGCTATACAGAGCTTCTACAAGCTGAAATTATATGAGAAAAGCAAACTATAAGTCAGAAAAGTTCAGGACCACCACTGGTGTAAGACAAGGTGATATCCCGTCACCTTATCTTTTCATACTCCTCATGGACGATGTCATCAAGGCATGTAAGGAGAGAACAAGAAAGTATTCAGTGGGGTACTGGAAGATGAAACAGGTCAGTATTTCAGAGCTGGCATTTGCTGATGATGTTGTCCTGATTGCTAAACCAGAGGCACATCTCCAATCCAACCTGCAAGTCTGGAAGAAAGAGCTGGAGAAGAGAGGGATGGTCATAAGCAGCTCTAAAACAAAATCCATGGTGATATCACGAGAAGAAAGAAGACATCAGATTAAGCTGGGACAACAGGTCCTGGAGCAGGTCGACCACTTTAAATATCTCGGAGCTATTATAGACCGAAAGGGAGGCATCAAAGGAGAGTTGGTCACTCGAAAAGCAGCAGCTGGGAGACTTTTTCAGGCCATAAATCGAGGACTCCTCAGCAAGAGAGAGGTTGGTAAGGAAACGAAGATGGCTGTATACCGCACCACCTATGTCCCAGTCTTGACATACGGATGCGCGTCATGGGCAATGACTGCAGCCCACAAAAGTCAGATCTAAACCTCAGAAATGAGGTATCCGAGGAAGGTGGTTGAAGTAACAAGAAGAGACATGGTCCGCAACCAGACAATACGTCAAGGCCTAAAATCCCACCACCTGCAGACCCAAGTAGAACTGTCCCAACTAAGATGGTTTGGCCATGTCTGCAGAATAGGAGAAGATCCGCTACCACGACTGTCGTGAGAGATTTCTTAATTTATGAAGAATAAGACAACCAGGTGTATCAGGTGATACTAGGATAGTTGCCAGAAAAGAGTCTGGTCTTAAAAGAAATACCCCATTCTCAGAAAAGAGCAATGGTGTATAGAGTTCATAGGTATAAAATCAGGCTGTAAAGAATTTCTGGCCGAGATAGTAATATTCAGTACCAGAATTCTATGGTGCCCCTCTCAGAATTATACCTATGGGCTGTTATAGTATCTAGGGGATTTAATTAAATTCAAAGTAATTCAAAGCTGACATAAAGTAATAAAAACAGTGAACTACAATTTCTTAATTTTATTTATGTACAGTCATCTGTTTAGTTTTGTTTGTGTAAACACAAACCCTAAAAATAAAAACACACTGATGATGTTGCATGTATCTACACCAAATAAAAGTCAATCACTAAAAATAAAGTCTTTTCCTACTTGTTAAGGCTCGGTTGTTATGAAAAGTCTTAGTGCAACTAATCCTCTAGAACCAATGTTAATGATGGTACTTGAGTTTATCTTCAGTATTAGGGGAGTAGATATTGACAACTGTCATAATGACTTCACTGTTACTGATATCACTTGAATTTATCTTCAAAGTATTTCTTTGTTATGTAGCTTTTGAAAATGTCACACTGACTACAATGTTACTGAGATCACTTGAATTTATCTTCAGAGTATTTCTATGTTATGTAGCTTTTGAAAATGTCACACTGACTAAAGTCTATGTTGCTTCCAGACTAATTTAATCATCACTGTTTTCATCACTACTACTATGACCGGGTGTGGTACGCCAATGCTCTGCGAGTCAGTCTTGTCTAATTTGACTTAACTTCTTCGCTTCCGCCTTTTCCTTGAAGCCAGAATATAAGATGGAGAAGCCCAACACTGAGGGTCCCCACTCTTCCAACTGATGTAGGTACAGGGTGCTTGTTCAAATCTTACACCGCTATGTACAACACCAATGTTCTTCTCTGCTAACAAGATGAGTGACAGGATACCTCTGACCTGAAATGTATTAGGTCTTACATAGCATCTGGCTCTAAAATCCTCCTACCCAGATTGTAGATTAGTGAGGCAGTTCAGAATAAGTGATGATAACACAGGAAAGGTAGACTCAGTCAGTGACAAATAGGTTTCAAACAAGAATGAACGAGATGGCTTTATGAACCCTGAAACCCCAGGAGCAGGGAGTTCCTCTTGCTAATTGATGTTCCGACTAAATGCTATTTCCCACTCACGGGAACAACACCGATGACCCGTTTTAGGGTGATGAACTGGGCATGCCTCTCTATATGTACGTGCGACCCAACTGTAAATGGGTCGTTCGCTGGAGCGATGTTCCACTGAAGGCAAAGTCTCCACAGAAGGCGTTAACCACAGAAGGCGAAGTCTGGCCGTCGGCTCAGTCGATTGCCGGAGAAAGCCGACGTATGCGAAGAAGATCAGAATATCCCACGAAACACAAGCAGGCAGACTGTCTAATGCTATTTCTCCGACAAGAATTCCAAGACTGAAGAATTTAACAGACAGACAAGGGCCTCTTGTATACTACCATCTTCGATTGCAGCTGTTCCCCCAGTCATGAACACGTGCATAGAGCAACAGACAAAGACACGTAATACTGGACCCGAACTTTCTCTAAAAGACGCAACTACCAATAGATTTTGCGTAACGTGTTGACGGCCGTCTCCGCTGAAATCGAAAAACAAGGACACCGGCGATACCCTGTGCCTCTACAACCAACGTAAGACTACCGAAATAGGAGCTCAAGGAAACATGAGAACGATGACCGTCTCCGTTTGTCAAAGACCCAGACACGAATGACCGCCCAAGTTGCTACGTAACATGATGTCATTTAACAGGACTATTGAGCCAGGTCTTCTAGAAGAAACTGCACTCAAAAGACCAAGCCGCCTCTACATAAGTGCAAGAGGGGTACTCAGGTGCACAGAGAATCGGTGTTTAAATAGAAAGCAGAAAAGGGTTACCACTCGTGTTCAAACCTGTTTACGAGCGGCGAAAATTCTCTCCCGCTGGTCGATGCCAGGTACTCTTGCCCATTCCTTACATCAATTGTTGTTGGCCTAAATGAACAAGAAATCACAGAACAAAGCCGCTCTGCAGGGTGGGTGTCTGACCGAGTAATAATGGGGGTTACTGCCCCGTAGAACCACATGAAAAGAACCAATTACAGAGAGTCGACGACTCTAGAAAAACTAAGACAAAAAAATAAGAGAAGGGGCGGGTTGGAAATAGGTAATAGCAGCCATTTCGCCACATTCGTGACCCCTGCCATTAAGGTCAAGGTCTTTCCATGTCCTCTTCATCTCCCTTCATGTTTGTCTCCAGTTCTCTTCTCCATACGTTCCTCAATCTTCCTCTACCTGTTCTATCCTGAGGATTCCTAAACAAGGACGCAGCAAATTTCCTCAGTGTGTGTCCTATCCATCTCCATCGTCTTTTCATCAACTGTTCCACCTGCTCTTGTCTGGACTTCTCAGCTCCACATTGATGAACTTGTCATACCACTTCCGTAATGCTGACCATATCACCCCTAGTGTGCCGATGGTCAAGAAAATATGGGCCTAACACCACATTCCAAAATATGCCCTAATGGGCGTGTAACGGGAACCACTTACCTTTTACCATACCACTTCAATCCGTCTATTCTACGCAAGCACCCATTTATGAAAGTCTGTAGCTTTCTGGTTGTATGTGTGTATGTGTTAGTCGTTATGTCTTTGTGCAAGGTCTGGTACAGTGTGGGGCAAGCTCTTGCTTTTTATGCAAAGCAGCTTTTTTGAAATCTGCCTCGATCATATCCTTTCAGTCTGTCATGTATTGAGAGGGAGGACCGTCCAAGCTGAAGACAGGTCGACCTCAATTATTGCAGGGCCCGATTTGGGCTATTCTGTTGCGCCCCCTGGCCTTATTGCTGTAGTCGTGTTGTAACACGCCGTATGTCAAAACATCAGTAATAAATATAGATATTGTTTTGTTTTTAACACATTCTGATACCATGTATTTCTGATATCTAATTGACAGTACTTTTCGTTCCTTATTTTTTTCAAAGTTGGAGGTGGGAACCACAGTGAGGGGTCCGATTCGGCCCAATAGGTTAAATCGGCCAGCCCTGTATGCCAACAAATGAAAATATCAATATCAATAATAAAAATAACTTTAAAGCAAACAGACATAAGAAACACACAGGGACCGATACTGCAGAACCATACAACGCATTACCAAGAAAAGATCAAGTGATAATTTTAAGACTATGAACCAGCCATTGCAGACTCACAGTATGATTAACGTAATTGAAAATCGGACAGACATATTGTTACCAACAGATTACTGGTGACAATGTATATAGTTGCTATAATATTTATCTGTCTGAGGGAAGGTATTTGTTTTTAGAATCAGGATGTTTTCCTGGCCAAAGATATATCACCCATGATTGATTGATACTTTTGTTATATGGGTTATCTCCCCTGGAGATCGAATTTGGCGTATGAATCCAGATTTCGTTAGTCTGTGCCTTGTTGGGCCAGAAAACAGATTGTTCTTGCTTAGGTTTATGCAGGAATGTTTATGGTCCGAGTCTATGTTTACTCTGTGTCTATTTCAGACGATTCGGTCTTATATCGTGATATCTTGGTATGTCTAAGTGGAACTATTTTTCCTTGTACTGAACTTTGGGGTCAGGGAGTTTCTGCGCATGCCGAGAGGAAAGAGGGTCTTCCGTGATGATGGAATGCCTGGCGAAAGCCATGTTGAAGACGAGTCCTCAGTCTGTTGATCTATGTGATTTTTTTATGGGGAAGAAGATAATTTCTGATATGATTATTAAGTCTATTAGTCCCCAGTGTTTATTCTATAACGCCAGGAGAGGGGCGTATGTGTTCTGCTAGTGTATTTCCCATGCCCAGGTAAAAGAACTTTTTGCTGAACTTTTTCGTCCTAGGCTTAGCTGGGCAGACGTCTACATTATGAATTATCTATATCCATATGTCGGGATGACATGTTACCTAGCAGCACTGAATATGATTGTATGCAGCAGTTATGATGAGAGAATATGCTGATTCTTGTAGAAACATTTGCGTTTATGAACAAAGCTTATATTGAAGATTTACTATACATCTGTATAGTGAGCGATCCTCAAAGGGAACCAGAAGCCATTTTGGATCCTAATTTTTTGTCGATCATCGATCAGAGAACGGGGATGCCCCTTATTATCAGGTGATGATTAAGAGATCACAGTTATAAAGAAAACCCAATACTGGTGGGTTAACATTGTCTTCAGATAGATTTGCTGAGCTTTACCTAAAGGAATCTTCGCTAGAAAAGAGGTTCTGTCTAGGAGTCATGCTTGAACAGTATTTATTAACTGATACGCTCGGTCAGTAAGGCCTGATGATTATATTGATAAACAGTGGAAATCTAAGTGCTTGTCTATGGATGTTCCATTGGAATGTTCTTCAACATGAATGCTAACTTAAGATGGTAGACCATTGATCAACTGTATGCTATTTATGTCGACCTGTGTTCCTGTAACTATACTCGTACTGTCCAAGTGTGTGTGTCCAATTAAACAGCATGAAACGACCACAGTAGTCTGCATCATTAACTTCTAGATACATGTGAGTGAGTGTTTGATCTTCTAGTCAACTCTTCAGAACAATCCATGCATTCGCGTACTGACACTCACATCAACACCCAAAGTCAACATTACATCCTTGTCGGGGCCTCATTGCGTTTTTGGACAAGGTGACCTGTATGCCCAACACTGTGTCGGTTTTGAGTTGACCATCTACACCTATACCAGCTGTATTAACATTGTGCCTGGACGAGCTATATCACAAAATAGCACTTATTAACGTGGTGACCGAAAATCAGACCTTATCAATCTGGTAGGCCAGCTTTCTGGGTCAACCTGCACAGTGGACATTTTGAGAAGTCAGCTACTGGGACCAGACCGTTTCCTGTGGCCTGTTACGACACACATGAACACCAGCAGTACAACTCTACAGTCGAAGTCAGCATGACCTGCTGTCGTGGAATATTCTAATCCACATATATAAATTAAAAGGTAAATGTAAAGCTTAACAAATAAATTCTAATAAAGAAAAGAGCAATGGTAAAATAACAGTGCTGTCACAAGGAATGTACTCGAAATCCCCTTTGTTTTATGCTTCGTCTGCAAATTGTAACGCTTTCACGTTGATAGTAAAAGCCTACTATATTATTACCCGCTTTCTTCAATGAAACATGTACTAAACTTGAGATACGCAAGCTGAAACAATGACCTAAATTTAATATTTCATTCATCCCATACACAGCGTAACTAAAAGACAGATAAAGCAGGATAGAGAGAAGGGAGAGGCAGAAAGCCGAACGCATGCAAAATTAAACACGCGTTTCGCTATTAATGCCACCCCAACAAGCGTAACGCGATACACAATTACTACTATCACGCGTGTAAGGCCACATACACTAACTTTTTCGGACGGACAGTGATAAAAACACTACCCTTCCCAGAGTTAGGTTTTAAAACCTGAAAAACGCTTATTGGGGAAACCTGACATTCTACTGTTTTATGTTCGAAATCCTGACATTAGTCTGACAGTACAGCAGGACAGGTGGCGGTTCTCACATAAAAAAAAAAAAAAAAAAAAACAACTACACGACTATCCTAGAAATTGCATATTTTGAACGCAGCCACTTAGCTCTTTTAAATTTGTATATTTGGGTTCCTTAGGGCTTGCTGACAAAGAATATGTAAAACGTTACGCAAATAGTCTAGGAATTAACAAGTTATAACCAAAATAAAATAGTGGGGATGCCTGACAGCATGAAATCATTTCTGCTCATAAAATTTTTTTATAACGTGTTTGAAAAAACCTTGCGTACGGAAATAGCCTACCATGTAAACTCCAAATTGATTGGAGCGCAACAAATATAAGACTAAACACGATTGGTCGGACTATAAATACTATCTTTGGTTGTTAGGGGAGACGTAGGAAGGTAAAATTTTTTTCAAACACTTGTCGAAACGTGGCTCCATTGGCCAGACTCGCTGATATACTCACTTAGGAGCGTTAGTTCGAGACCACTAGTCAAATAAGCTTGATAAAGCAACAGTGCGTTGAAGCCAGCTCATATTTTTGCTAAATAAAAGCCTGGAACATAAGCAGATGGGAATTTGTGCCAGTATTTGTGCCATAATTCATTGCTAATCAACGTATCTGTGTTTGTTTCCATGAATTGTGGTAAGCTTGAAACATTCAGTATCTTTTAATGAAAATTGAATGTGAATTGTTAATTTATGCCTGTATATATGTGTAGTTCAGTAGCAAACATGATGTAAAGCCTATAATGCTCCAGCCTGAACAGAAGGTGTCGGAGGAAAGTAAAACTGCATGGAATGGCCAAACAGTACACTGACACCTAGATTATTGATTAGACAGAAATAATGCTGGAAGTGCAGAGGCGTAGTAACCATTAAGGAGGTTAATACTGGTATAAAGTATTTCAGATGAAGCTGACAGTTGGCCTAACGCTCTGAACTCAATGTTTGTGATGTATTGTGCTCAGTGTAAAAAGAGAGTATAAATTAGTTATGAAGTAGAAGGTACATCCTTCTTGTTTTCAGGGACCGTGGTCTTGATGGTATTGAGCAGCACCTGGTCAGAGCTTTGCTGAATCCAGAGTCGGACAGCATACTCCTTGGTCCATTTAGCTATCAGTGAGGTGTCTCCAGAGCCCAGGGGAGAATCGAGCAGAGGAGTCTTTTCCTGCCGCCATCACGCAAGATAAGCTGATGTGGCCAGCTGAGCTCAAAATTATGTACCCCCATCTTAAAATGACCTTGTAAAATAACATTAAGAGGGGAATTAAATTGTTTTAATATCAGGAACTGAGAACATCTCCAATACTAGGTCCAATAAAGACAAACTATTGAAGTCATGATGACAAATACCAACAGAGCTTGAACAAAACAAAACCAGTATTACCTCATATTACTACTACACAACTGACACACATAGGATACTTTTAATAATATATGTCATTACAATATTCATATTGATAAATTCTGTACATATAACTTGTAAGTAAAATTGATTGTGATTCCTGGTTCCCTTTGTATTTGAATCAGGACACATATTCATTCATAACAGCAATGAATACATATTGTTATTTGAAAAGTTATCAGTGACTCCTTTAAGATATCCTTTAGAGTGTTATATGTATGTGAGTGTCACAGTGTTGTCAAGTGTGGTGGAATAAATTAAATTGTTTATCTGTCTGTTGTTGTTATGACTTACACTTCATCATACACATACCCTAGACATACAACGTAGTCATCACACTATTCCAGAATAATTCTGACTGAGATATATATATATATGTGGCAGCAAGTAAGGTTATCTATAATACACTACTCTTATTAGATATAGATACCTTCACAGCTGATCTCAGTCAGTACACTAAGTCCCCTATACATATTTATAACATCCCACTTCACCACATATATTGGGGTCTCGCTCTTGGGATTTTGAATCTTTACCTATTAAAAATAGTGGGGGTAATTCACTTCAGGGAATAATAAGAATTAAAAAGGTATCCTTGGGTGGAATTAAATAAGGTTGAGCTCACGGTGCCTGTGTTGTCCATTAGATATATATTTAGAGATTGAATTGTTGGTTAGACATTGTATAAATTTACCTGATAGACAATGGCGGACCTGGCCAAATTTCGATCTGCTGCTGTTCAGACTGCAAAAGAGTTAGGATTAGATGGGCAAGTTATGGTTGCCTATGTCACTACGGAATGTGACAAATTTATTGAACGCGAAGAAAGAAGGTTTGAAGCTGAAAGAAAGTTAGAGGCTGAAAGGGAAATTAAGAAGTTACAATTTGAGGCTGAGGCTGAGACTAAGAGGTTGCAGGCTGAGGCTGAGACTAAGAGGTTGCAGATTGAGGCTGAGGCTAAGAAATTGGAAGCAGAAGAAAGAAGATTGACTGCAGAAAGAGAAGACAAGAAATTAGCTGCAGAAAGGGAAGCAGAAGAAAGAAAATTAGCTGCAGAAAGGGAAGCAGAAGAAAGAAAATTAGCTGCAGAAAGGGAAGCAGAAGATAAAAGATTACAAAGGGAACATGAGTTACGACTAAGGGAGTTTGAGTTTCAAGGCCATGCTCCTGAAAATGGTGCCAGTCCCTTTGCCTCTGATGCCACTGCTAACCAGGGAGCCTCAACCTCAGCTATGAATTTTCATTTAGATCATTTTGTTGAGAAAGACGATGATATAGAGAGTTACCTAAATAGGTATGAACTATTAGCTACCACGTATGGGTTAGAGAGAGAAAGGTGGAGCTTAAAGTTATCTCAGGGACTTCGTGGGGCAGCTTATGAAGTTTTTGCAAAAATGAGCAGAGGTGATCAGGAAAATTATGACATGCTAAAGCAGGCTCTTTTGTTAAGGTATGAAAAGAATGCAGAATTTTATAGGAAAAAATTTAGGAATGCTAAACTACTGTCAGGTGAAACCTATCACCAGTTCTCTGCACGAATAAAGACATACTTGGAGAAATGGACTTCTCTGGGGAAAACCCAAGATCTTAAGGAAATGGTCCTTATAGAGCAATTAAGAGAGTCCATGGCTCCAGACCTGAGAAAGTTTCTCATGGAACAAGGTGCAGAGAGGCTGGATGAGTTGCTAAATGTTGCTGAAAGGTATCAAGCAGCTCAAGCAGAGGTAACAGGTAATAAAAAGAAACAAGTGGATAACTTTAGGGCACCACAGAACTTTAATAAATTTGATCCTAGGGATCAAAACAAAGGTAAGCACCAGTTTGATAGGCCACGGTATGAAAATAAAAATAAAACCCACAATTCGATGAAAGGAAATATGATGAAAGAAAATCTTTCAACCAAGGAAAAAGGTGGTGTAAAAATTGTAAGATGAACAATCATGACACTGACCATTGTAGAAGGAAACCTCCTCATTTTGCTGCTATGACATCGGGGAAAAAGGAAAAGAAGGGCAAACCTGAAGAATTACAGGAACCATACCACCCCCCAGTGTGTGAAGATGTCATCTGTAATGGTGTCACTATAAGATGTTTATATGATACCGGTTAGATTACGATTCCGTTGTGAGTTCTCACCTGGTGCAGGCCGATCAATACACCACAGAAACAGTGGAGATTCAAACTGCAACCAAGGATGTAGCTACCATGACACTTCCCGTCGCTCGAATAAAAGTGAAAACGCGATATGTGGAAGGAATCATAAAAGCAGCAGTGATAAATGAGCCAATCTACCCTCTAATATTGGGGTGTAGATATGTCTTCTTGGGGAATCCCAAGAGACCTGTGATATTGGCAACAGTGCAGACCAGATCACAGTCAAAAAAGGAGGAGGATAATCCCATAAATACTCACCCAGATGAGATGAGGAAGGCACAGGCTGAGGACAAAACACTCAAGCCATGTTTCAAGAAGTTGCCCAAATCTCATACACCTCCAGGCAAGGGAGAGTTTTATATGAAGAACAACCTGATATATAGGAAGGCTGGATCTGAATCCAATGGTCACGGACAGCTGGTCCTTCCCACTTCATATAGGACTAAAGTGTTGGAACTAGGGCATGCGATTCCCTTCAGTGGTCATATGGGAATCAGCGCAACAGGACAGCGAATAGCTTGTCACTATTTCTGGCCAGGAATAACTGAAGATATCAAACGATATGTAAAATCCTGTCCAGAGTGCCAACGAGTAGCACCTAAACATTGGACTGCACCAGCAACTCTGGGGGAAATGCCCATAGTGGGAACACCCTTTGAGAGAGTTGCCGTGGATCTTGTGGGACCTCTCACCCGAACCAAGAGAAGGAACAGCTACATTCTGACTCTGGTGGACACTTCTTCTATGTGGGGAGAGGCTGTAGCCCTGTCATCGATTGATTCTAAACATGTGGCAGAGGCATTGCTCACAATTTTCACAAGGTTAGGCTTTCCCAATCAAATCTTGACTGATAATGGCTCTCAGTTCAAGGGGAAACTAACTGAAGAAGTTTTCAGGATATTCCAGGCCAAACACTTCCATTGTAGTGTGTATCATCCCCAAGGGAACGGCCAAGGGGAAAGATTTAACGGCACATTGATGTCGATCCTGAGAAAGTTGGCACACGAAAAACCAGATACATGGGACCAGTACCTGCACGCCGCCCTCTTTGCTTATCGGGAGGTACCCCATAGTTCAACCGGTATGGCCCCGGCAACATTATTGTTTGGAAGGCCAATAAAAGGTCCACTCGAAGCTTTGTTAAGAACGTGGACTGATGAAAAGGCAGAGGAAAACATTACATCTTCATACCAATATGTGAATGAGCTGACCACTCGTTTAAAAACTGGCTGGAAACTTGCCAATGAAAATTTGAAACAAGCCAGGAAGAAACATGCTGCCTATTATAACAGGAAGGCGAAAGACAGAAATTTGGCTGTGGGAGAGAAAGTACTGCTTCTTTTGCCCGGGAGTCAGAATAAGTTACAAATTGGATGGCAGGGTCCATATACAGTTTTAGAGAAGGTATCTAGAACAAATTATAAGATTGATAAGAAGGGGAAAGAAAAAATCTATCATGTGAATCTCCTGAAGAAATATTTGGAAAGAGAACATCAGGAGGAGACACACTTGTTGACCTTGTCCATCGCCATGGAGATGAAAAAGGAACCACTTTCATCATTTGAGTATCCATTACACCCCTGTGAGACAGCAGCACAGGTGAAAATCAGTACACATTTAACGAAAACTCAGAAAGAGAGAGTGCAAAAGGTTCTAAATAATCATGCAGAGGTGTTAACAGACCGACCAGGGCATACAAACCTATTGGAATATGATATGAAACTGATAGACCCCACACCTGTCTGTATGAAACCATATTCGATTCCGTTTGCTAAGGAGAAAGCTTTGAAGGAAGAGATAGACTATCTATTGAAGGAAGGAATTATTTCACACAGTGAATCTTCGTATAGTTCCGGTGTTGTACTCTTAAGGAAGCCCTCTGGAGAACATAGACTCTGTATAGATTACAGGAGACTGAATGCTATTACAGAAGGACAGGTGGATCCATTGCCGGATACAAATCAGCTGTTTGCCAGACTAAATAAAGCTAAATATTTCTCCAAAGTGGATCTGAGTAAAGGATATTATCAGATTCCAGTAAAGCCTGAGGTTAGACCATACCTAGCTTTTAGTACCTCAGAAGGACACTATGAGTTTAATAGATTGCCATTTGGATTGAAGAATGCGCCTAGTGTCTTCTCTAGAATGATGAGAAAATTATTGGACCCTCTGAATAATCCATGTATAACAAATTTCATGGATGATATCCTGATAGCAACAGAAACATTTGAGGAACACATTGACTCTCTGAACATGCTGTTTAATCGACTTAGGGAGGCAAATTTAACAGCCCGACCAACCAAATGTTGCGTTGGATGTAAAGAATTGGAATTTTTGGGACACACAGTTTATCAGGGAAACATGACCCCTGACCCAAAGAATTTAGAGAAACTACAGAAAGCCCCGAGACCACAAACCAAGAAGGACGTGAGATCCTTTGTCTCATTATGTGGTTTCTACCAGAAGTATATCAAAAACTTTAATTCCATATGTGCACCGTTAACTGATTTGACACGTAAAGGACATCCAGATCGCATTACATGGACACCACAATGTGAAATGACTTACCAAGAATTGAAGGAAAAGCTCACAAGTAAACCCATTTTGAAATTACCTGACTTAAGTCAAGAATTCATAGTAAGGACGGATGCAAGTAATATTGGGTTAGGTGCAACTCTACTACAGAAATCAGATGCATTGGATGGGGAATTAAGCCCAGTGGCATATGCTAGCAGAAAATTGAATAAAGCTGAAATCAATTACTCAACTAGCGAAAAAGAATGTCTTGCAGTAATATGGGCAATAAAGAAATTCAATATTTATCTGTATGGGAAGGCCTTTAAGTTGCAAACAGACCACAAACCTTTATCGTTTCTAGCACAGGCTAGGCATGAGAACTCCAGGTTACTCCGATGGTCTTTACTTTTGGCTCCATATAATTTTAGCATTGAGTATATATCTGGAAAAACAAATTTGGGAGCGGATTTTTTAAGCCGCCATCCGTGTGATGAGAATCACCGTAAACCCCAGAAATAATAATAAATTTCTCTATGTGTATATAGAATAAAGGACTGACATATAATGTCTGTTTTAAGAGGGGAGATGTCGTGGAATATTCTAATCCACATATATAAATTAAAAGGTAAATGTAAAGCTTAACAAATAAATTCTAATAAAGAAAAGAGCAATGGTAAAATAACAGTGCTGTCACAAGGAATGTACTCGAAATCCCCTTTGTTTTATGCTTGGTCTGCAAATTGTAACGCTTTCACGTTGATAGTAAAAGCCTACTATATTATTACCCGCTTTCTTCAATGAAACATGTACTAAACTTGAGATACGCAAGCTGAAACAATGACCTAAATTTTAATATTTCATTCATCCCATACACAGCGTAACTAAAAGACAGATAAAGCAGGATAGAGAGAAGGGAGAGGCAGAAAGCCGAACGCATGCAAAATTAAACACGCGTTTCGCTATTAATGCCACCCCAACAAGCGTAACGCGATACACAATTACTACTATCACGCGTGTAAGGCCACATACACTAACTTTTTCGGACGGACAGTGATAAAAACACTACCCTTCCCAGAGTTAGGTTTTAAAACCTGAAAAACGCTTATTGGGGAAACCTGACATTCTACTGTTTTATGTCCGAAATCCTGACATTAGTCTGACAGTACAGCAGGACAGGTGGCGGTTCTCACATAAAAAATTAAAAAAAAACAACTACACGACTATCCTAGAAATTGCATATTTTGAACGCAGCCACTTAGCTCTTTTAAATTTGTATATTTGGGTTCCTTAGGGCTTGCTGACAAAGAATATGTAAAACGTTACGCAAATAGTCTAGGAATTAACAAGTTATAACCAAAATAAAATAGTGGGGATGCCTGACAGCATGAAATCATTTCTGCTCATAAAATTTTTTTATAACGTGTTTGAAAAAACCTTGCGTACGGAAATAGCCTACCATGTAAACTCCAAATTGATTGGAGCGCAACAAATATAAGACTAAACACGATTGGTCGGACTATAAATACTATCTTTGGTTGTTAGGGGAGACGTAGGAAGGTAAAAATTTTTCAAACACTTGTCGAAACGTGGCTCCATTGGCCAGACTCGCTGATATACTCACTTAGGAGCGTTAGTTCGAGACCACTAGTCAAATAAGCTTGATAAAGCAACAGTGCGTTGAAGCCAGCTCATATTTTTGCTAAATAAAAGCCTGGAACATAAGCAGATGGGAATTAGTGCCAGTATTTGTGCCAGAATTCATTGCTAATCAACGTATCTGTGTTTGTTTCCATGAATTGTGGTAAGCTTGAAAAATTCAGTATCTTTTAATGAAAATTGAATGTGAATTGTTAATTTATGCCTGTATATATGTGTAGTTCAGTAGCAAACATGATGTAAAGCCTTTAATGCTCCAGCCTGAACAGAAGGTGTCGGAGGAAAGTAAAACTGCATGGAATGGCCAAACAGTACACTGACACCTAGATTATTGATTAGACAGAAATAATGCTGGAAGTGCAGAGGCGTAGTAACCATTAAGGAGGTTAATACTGGTATAAAGTATTTCAGATGAAGCTGACAGTTGGCCTAACGCTCTGAACTCAATGTTTGTGATGTATTGTGCTCAGTGTAAAAAGAGAGTATAAATTAGTTATGAAGTAGAAGGTACATCCTTCTTGTTTTCAGGGACCGTGGTCTTGATGGTATTGAGCAGCACCTGGTCAGAGCTTTGCTGAATCCAGAGTCGGACAGCATACTCCTTGGTCCATTTAGCTATCAGTGAGGTGTCTCCAGAGCCCAGAGAAGAATCGAGCAGAGGAGACTTTTCCTGCCGCCATCACGCAAGATAAGCTGATGTGGCCAGCTGAGCTCAAAATTATGTACCCCCATCTTAAAATGACCTTGTAAAAATAACATTAAGAGGGGAATTAAATTGTTTTAATATCAGGAACTGAGAACATCTCCAATACTAGGTCCAATAAAGACAAACTATTGAAGTCATGATGACAAATACCAACAGAGCTTGAACAAAACAAAACCAGTATTACCTCATTGTTACGTACATTTATTACCTAAGGGGGTAGTCGTCGGTCCTACCAAATGTACGCACCAGTCTTGAGATAGTTATATTATTTGTGCGTTCGATTGATTCACGCACTGACGTGCACAATGCTGTGTGAGTTGCTTTGGACGCACGTGTAACCTAGTTGAGTAGTTTGTGACGTCAGGTTTTGAAGTGGAAACATGGAACTGGCTTGTGTCCATGATTGTAATTTTATATTGTGTATCCAATGGCATGTTGAAGGAAGCCATTTATTATTGTGATTTGTATTGGTCTTCAGGTCGAAGCCAATATCAGTAATGTCACGTAAGTTATCGCCCACTTCTTATTTTAATGCTGCATAAAAAGGCCGCTCTACTACTAATCTAGCGGGAATTTTATCATTCCTAGAATGGATCTACAGAGTCGCTTGCCTTTAAGATTTGGATCGTAGACGGAGAATTCCTACGAGTAGAAGAAGTTATATTGTTTACCTTATGCACATGTTTTAAATGCCGTACATGCTTCAATGCCAAAGTCGTGGCATGAATGTAAAGAGAGGTTAGCCAACTGAAAGCCTTTAACTGATAGGATTATCGTATATGACTTTGTGTGAAATTATATGATGTACAACGCTATGTAGGATGAACGTCTGGGAATTTTAACAAATGTAATATGGAAGATTTCATCCCAGAGTATGAATACGTTACCATGATAGACGTCCTTGAAAGAAGGTCAACGGTCGTGACTGAGAAGGATATTATACGGTAACAGTTTTGTAATCCTTAGTCTATGGACAGAGGTCTTTACTAGAAGAGAATCTTCAGGAACTTTAGCAGCAATAATTAATATGTTGTCGTGTGATCTTTGCGCCTGTGACGATGTCCGTCTTGTCCACTTCGTGTCCTGGTGAATAAAATCTATGTAAAGTTACCAACGACTTGTGTGGTGCCAATACTTGACCAGTTCACCCAATTCAAGATACTTGTTGGTTTTCGTTTGAAAAACATTGTTGACATTTATTCCGTTGTAACCATTCGCGTTTCAATTCATCACTATGAAAACGACACCAACACTCATATTACTACTACACAACTGACACACATAAGATACTTTTAATAATATATGTCATTACAATATTCATATTGATAAATTCTGTACATATAACTTGTAAGTAAAATTGATTGTGATTCCTGGTTCCCTTTGTATTTGAATCAGGACACATATTCATTCATAACAGCAATGAATACATATTGTTATTTGAAAAGTTATCAGTGACTCCTTTAAGATATCCTTTAGAGTGTTATATGTATGTGAGTGTCACAGTGTTGTCAAGTGTGGTGGAATAAATTAAATTGTTTATCTGTCTGTTGTTGTTATGACTTACACTTCATCATACACATACCCTAGACATACAACGTAGTCATCACACTATTCCAGAATAATTCTGACTGAGATATATATATATATGTGGCAGCAAGTAAGGTTATCTATAATACACTACTATTATTAGATATAGATACCTTCACAGCTGATCTCAGTCAGTACACTAAGTCCCCTATACATATTTATAACATCCCACTTCACCACACCTGCCCTATCGAGCGTATGCAGTAAATAGGTCAGCGCTCGTCGAACGGACGGTGTTTACATGAAACAGACAGCATTACACATCAGTGTTTGATCGTATATTTGACTGTGTTTGCGAAAAGTACAGTGCAACTGAAGCGAGAAGTCCTACTTGTGATTCTCAGGAACTGTAAACGGTGGATTTTCCTGCACTGCCCTAGATTGTGTTGAACTTTAATAATTTAGGCCAGAATTAATTGTTTATTAAAGTGCAATAATACAGTACCATTATAACTGAGCCTTCTATCTGCAACACATTCTATCTGCAACACATTTCATTATATTATATGTATTTATGCTATATGTATATTTATGTTTACATGTTTATATGTGATATTTGTGTATATTTCTGTGGGCGGTTGGTGAGGTGACTGTTATAAGATATACCACGTCATAGAGGTCTTATAATAGCGTTCAGTAGGGAGCAATTTTCTTAATTGAAAATTTGCACGCAACATCTGTTGCTATTTTTGTTAGCGGTGATGATCTGTCCCATCGTTGTTTTTGTAATATTTTTTCTGTTCTTCAGTTTTGTTTTGATTTGTTTGTATTTGTAGGTCTACCCTTTCCTAAAATTTAGTTCTATACACCTTTATATTTATACTCTGTGACGTCATTTGTGTTGTTTATTTCATCGCGGTTGTCATCACAGGTTCTGTGATTATTTTCTTCAGTTTTCTATTTAACTTAGTTGATTTCTGCGAATATTTTCATGTTGTCTTTTATAATTATTTTGTTGTGTTCTTGGTCGACATACACTAGATGAAATATATTTGATCATACACTACTAGCTGTGTAGTGAACTTATGAGAAATAATCAACTGATGATTAATTGCTATTATTAGAGGTACACAGTTGATTATACAAGACCTTATTTAAAGGCTTGTTTCCCACAGAGATTGTGATAAAGGGAGCTGGTTATTCAAGCTATTAAGAGCTTGTTTCCATTTATTTGGAGATAGATTTCATTATTGCTATTTCAGGTATCTAGTCACATATTAATATACATTATGTCGACTTTAGATTACTTTATTGAGCAAGGTAAATCCCTAGGCAAGACTGGTGATAAGTTGGAAGAGTTTGCTACCAGTCAATATGACAAAGCACTAAAATTGGACATTGATAAACTGAAAGCTGAGGTGGAAAAATTAGACAAAGAAGCTGAACAGCAGCAAAGAGAACATGAAGATAAACTCGTAGCTTTGGAGTTGGATGCATTAAAGGAAACAATAAATGAGCTTCAAACTGATAAGAAAGCTTTTACTGATAAGTTATCAGCAGTGAATTCTGAAAATACAATATTAAAGGATAAAATGATGATGTTGATAGAAGATAATAAGAAAGTCTATGACTCTTCTCTTAGTCAGAAGAAAGAGTTAGAGAATGAAGTGACCTCATTAAAAGAGATGTTGGGTAATTAGGTAATTAAGGTGAACTCTTCCACGCTTGATTTAAAACTACTGTGGAAGATAATAGAAACATTGGCTATTCCTCATGAGAGTAAATTAGGGCAATCTCAACTGACAAACGCTGAAAGAATGGAAAACATGTGTAAGAAATTAAAAGTTGAAGCCCAGGAACGTGAAAAGGCCCATAATGAAACACTTACTATTTTTGCGAGTAATATTACGATGCTCAGTCGCCAACTTGAAGAAAAGAATACGGAATCTTCAAGGGAAATGTATGAGTTTAAGAATAGCCATTATATTGAGGTTAAGGCACTTCAACTAGAATTGAAACAGTTGAGGGCACATGCCGCTCAGGTTCAGGGTCCTGAGGATAATCAAGAACTCAGAAATCTTCTATGTCAACAGGAGAAAGTAACTAAGGAAAAACAAAAAAATATTGAAAAATTACTCATGGAGAAAAAGGAACTAGAAGATGAGATGAGCTCAGCGAATAAAGAAAAGGATAAGAAAGTTGAGGAATTCATATCTAGTCATCATAGTGCTATGGAAGCACTGAAACTTGAACTTGTTCAGGAGAGAGCTAAGGTTTCAGAAACTACATCTCAGATGACAAAATTTAGAGAAGATCTTAAAGATAGTATTGCTAAGGAGAAGGCTTTAGCTTCTCAGTTACATGACACAAAGTTGGATTATTACAGGGAAGTTAAAACCAACAAGAAAATTCATAAAGCGGTTTCTAGAGAGAAAGCTGTTGCAGAAGTAGAAATTGCAAAACTTCGCAACAGAATTGATGGTTTGTTAGATATTGTTTTGAACAATAAAATGTTTTCTGCTACCAAGGTGAATAGATTTGGACATAAGGCTGATGATCAATATGCTACAAATGCAAAGAGCCAGCCACATGCACTCAATGCTCATGGTAACTCTAAGCAATATATGAATAAATCTTTTCGTGGCAAATATGGTTTCCCACGTGATAACGAGACCGCCTCTAATGGGAGTTGGCGACAAGCCAACAAAAGTAATCCGACTGTAATAGTCAGTCCTGATAAGATGGCATCAGAAAACAAACCCATTAGTACTCATTCCCAGAATGGTAATCATTTTATGCTAAACAAAAAAAAAATTCTACCATTCCGGTTACTGGTCATACTCAGCCCAAGCAGTATAATCCATCTGTTAAGCACATTACCACAGGCAAAAATAACAACAATTTTGCTAGGAAAGATAGGCGTGATTATGAACAGCGCCAAAGGCGTTCATCACGTGGTAATCTTCCTTTTTCACGTAATGGTTCTTCTTCAAAGAACTGGAGGCAATTTGATGGTGCTCAACTTTTTGGTCCCAGTAACTATAGGAACTTTGATAGAGGATACCAACCTTATAATAGTTTTGCTTGGAGACAACAAAATCCATTGAGAAGATATTTTGAGCAAAGAGAAGATAACAATAGCAACTATGCTAATTGGAGGTCAAATGAGAGCAATGGTCTTAATAGAGATAGTGATAGATCTCGTTGTGATGGTAGATGCCCACATGATTCCACCTAACTGTTAGGTCTTGGACTTCTTAACACATCTAAGTCTATATAATTCCTCTCTAAATCAAGATAGATACACATTGTAATTTGTAATATAGTGATTGTATCACTACTATCACTACGTTCATTGATATATATTCACCGCTGTTCTTTGGTGATTTTTTTCTTTGTCAATCATGTACTTATAGTGCTTAAATGTGAAATTGTTATATGCATTGTGTCATTGCCAGCATTGTAGTATACGTTGGTGGCACCTACCTGGAAACATTTATGCTTAAGAGAAATGCTTTCTCTGAGATGTTGAGATGTATTCTCACAAGTCGATCTATGCTTCGACTTTACCTTAATTTGAAATTATAAATTGCTCTTATTAGTCATCTGCGCATTATTCGTGCGTTGTGAGCCTATTGTATGTTGCTCTCGGATATTTAAAAAAAAAATTTCTTTTTTTTTTCCCCGGGGGTTGCGGTAGTCTGTTACCAACAGATTACTGGTGACAATGTATATAGTTGTTATAATATTTATCTGTCTGAGGGAAGGTATTTGTTTTTAGAATCAGGATGTTTTCCTGGCCAAAGATATATCACCCATGATTGATTGATACTTTTGTTATATGGGTTATCTCCCCTGGAGATCGAATTTGGCGTATGAATCCAGATTTCGTTAGTCTGTGCCTTGTTGGGCCAGAAAACAGATTGTTCTTGCTTAGGTTTATGCAGGAATGTTTATGGTCCGAGTCTATGTTTACTCTGTGTCTGTTTCAGACGATTCGGTCTTATATCGTGATATCTTGGTATGTCTAAGTGGAACTATTTTTCCTTGTACTGAACTTTGGGGTCAGGGAGTTTCTGCGCATGCCGAGAGGAAAGAGGGTCTTCCGTGATGATGGAATGCCTGGCGAAAGCCATGTTGAAGACGAATCCTCAGTCTGTTGATCTCTGTGATTTGTTATGGGGACGAAGTTAATTTCTGATATGATTATTAAGTCTATTAGTCCCCAGTGTTTATTCTATAACGCCAGGAGAGGGGCGTATGTGTTCTGCTAGTGTATTTCCCATGCCCAGGTCAAAGAACTTTTTGCTGAACTTTTTCGTCCTAGGCTTAGCTGGGCAGACGTCTACATTATGAATTATCTATATCCATATGTCGGGATGACATGTTACCTAGCAGCACTGAATATGATTGTATGCAGCAGTTATGATGAGAGAATATGCTGATTCTTGTAGAAACATTTGCGTTTATGAACAAAGCTTATATTGAAGATTTACTATACATCTGTATAGTGAGCGATCCTCAAAGGGAACCAGAAGCCATTTTGGATCCTAATTTTTTGTCGATCATCGATCAGAGAACGGGGATGCCCCTTATTATCAGGTGATGATTAAGAGATCACAGTTATAAAGAAAACCCAATACTGGTGGGTTAACATTGTCTTCAGATAGATTTGCTGAGCTTTACCTAAAGGAATCTTCGCTAGAAAAGAGGTTCTGTCTAGGAGTCATGCTTGAATAGTATTTATTAACTGATACGCTCGGTCAGTAAGGCCTGATGATTATATTGATAAACAGTGGAAATCTAAGTGCTTGTCTATGGATGTTCCATTGGAATGTTCTTCAACATGAATGCTAACTTAAGATGGTAGACCATTGATCAACTGTATGCTATTTATGTCGACCTGTGTTCCTGTAACTATACTCGTACTGTCCAAGTGTGTGTGTCCAATTAAACAGTATGAAACGACCACAGTAGTCTGCATCATTAACTTCTAGATACATGTGAGTGAGTGTTTGATCTTCTAGTCAACTCTTCAGAACAATCCATGCATTCGCGTACTGACACTCACATCAACACCCAAAGTCAACATTACATCCTTGTCGGGGCCTCATTACGTTTTTGGACAAGGTAACCTGTATGCCCAACACTGTGTCGGTTTTGAGTTGACCATCTACACCTATACCAGCTGTATTAACATTGTGCCTGGACGAGTTATATCACAAAATAGCACTTATTAACGTGGTGACCGAAAATCAGACCTTATCACATATGTGTCTATACGAGGAAGACAAACAAACTGTAGAACATGTCCTCCAAGACTATCGGCTCCGTGAGAAGAGCAAGGTGAGGGAGAAACTGTGTGGTGACAAGAAGCCTGAGATTGAAGGCCAATTTATAAGAGAGATAGGTGTGGTTAAATGAGAGCGAACGAAGGAGGAAAGGGAAAATAAGAAGAAGAAGAGAAAGAAGACGAAGGGTAGGAAGAAGAACATGAGGAAGATTAAATGGAGGAAGAAGAGGAGGAAAAAGAGGAAGAAGGAGAAAATAAGAAGAAGAGAAGAAAGAAAGAAGAAGAAGGGACAGAAGAGGAAGAAGAAGAACAAGAACAATAAGAGGAGGAAGTAGATGTATCTAAATGTTTGATCAGAGCTTTTCTTTATAATGTTTATGTGCTTTTCTTGGAGCACTTATACTTAAATAAAACCATAAACCCATCCAACACTCGGCGCTGTTTCAGTACCACTAATAACGTGTTTAACGTGTGTTGATGCAACATGTCCCGCTGTTTCCTCGGCAACGTGGCTAATAATTATCAGCGTGCGTCCTCCACAACGTCTGGAGTTTGTCGTTAGAGAATACATTTGTGAAAGTTGACTTTGGAAGTTTGAAATAACGCTTTCTGTGTGATTCTGGGAGTCATATAGCGACAACTGCGGAGTAAGGGAAAGGCTGAAAGAAAGAAAGAAAGATGGAAGGAAGGAAAGAAGGAAGGTTTTTAATTTTTAAATGTTGCCAGGGCAGCGGCCGTAGGGCCTATGGATTTTTAACGTCCGCAACTTGCATTTGGGATCTCCTACTTTATCGCCCATATCCGAGAAGGCTAGCATTCCGATATCACTACCCCAAGTTGCGCATGGTAAAAATCCCACGGCAGTTGGAAGTCAGAAAGAGTAGGATTTAAGGCCGCTGCCTTGGCAAAATTTAAAAAATTAGAAACCTACCCACCACAAAAGAAAATATTTATATAGAATGAGTGATTCCTATAAACACACATTGGGATACTCGCCGGTGCTACGGAGTTCGTGCACTGTGCTGAAATTCTCCTAGTGTTATATAAATAAATATTAGACAAACATAAAGGTATGTTTTCAGGCACTCGTAAGAAATAAAGAAGTAGAACACCAGACAACTGAAAAACAACAGACGTGAGTGGCTTACCCAGGGACTCGAACCCAGGACTAAGTGAGGTTCACTGATGTAGTTGTCCATGTGCAGTGAAGATAGTCCTTAAAACCAAAACCAAACCAACTACCCAGGAGATCGGGGGTGGTGGTGGTGGGGGGGGGGACGGGGTGGGGGGGGGTTGGAAGGGGGTATGACATCATAAGAACTACTGGTTGTGAAAAAAAAAGTGTCATCAATTATATTTCCTGTGTTGGGAGCGAACGCGGCACCTTTAGAACTAGAGGCTGACGCCATACCTCTGTGCTACTCCGACCCCCAAAGTATGAAAAAATAAAAGATAAAAATTAATCCCCTAACAAGATACTGCCGAGAAGGAGGAACGTGTTTCTATCTTGACTATACCAGCTATCAAATGTGTGAGATGGAGTGACTGGCTCCCTTCCTCGCTGTCTTTGCCTTTCTTAAGTCAAGAGCAGAGTCAAGGTACCCATTTACAGTTGGGTAGACTTGGAGCGTGATGCTACAAGCTTTCAAATCCCGTCACTTTGCCTTGAGAAGGACGCGCTACTTAGCACTCTGTTTCTACACTCTTTAAAGTCAAAAAGGACCAAAAAATAAAAACAACATAAGGAAGGAATCTCAACAAGAAATAATCGTAAAAACTAAACTTTGTAACAAGAAAATGAAGTAGTCGAGAAAAGAAAAACTAAAGTTTCCTAGGAAAACTAAATAAAATAATCATAATAATAATCATAATAATAATCATAATAATAATAACAGGAAAGACAATTTTAAAAAAATAGCAGAGGAACAAAAACAAGCCAAGTTAAAAAAAAAAACCAAACGAAGTCTGGAAGACACAAAAAATGTAGACAAATAATAGATTACATGATGCCATGGTAGCATTTTTCTGCAAAGCCAACATTTTTTTTTTGGTTTTACCCAAACAGTTGGTTCTAAAAATAGCCTTCCCGTGAGCGCAACTTGTGCCGTGTTGTAATACTAATATAGTTTGAGGTTTTTTTTTCCCGCTTCCCCCTTCTCTCTCCCCGCCGGCCCTCTGAGTTTCACTAATACATGAAGTAGGAGAAAATAGTGTTGACATTTTTTGAAAATTCTGTTCAAAAGTTAATAATTTTTTTTTAAACTGTACTGCCTTTATATTATTTCAAAATGTAGGTGTACAGAAATTAACATGGGAGACGAAATGTAGTGAGGGGTTTAAAAAAAATAAATTTAAAAAATAGAGAGAAAAGGTCATGAGAAAGGGTTCTTGAACTCAGGTGAAGATACGATAATTTTAACGTTTACAAAACATTGATACGTAAGGAAAATGTACCAGTGATATCAAGAAACAAAAACATGACCTAGAGACTAAACTCTGTACTCACCGATATCAGGAAAAAACATGATTTTCTGTACTCACCACGTAAATGCACTTGGTTTCTTTACTTTTTCCTTGTGTTTGTCTCTGTCTTAATCTCTCTCACTACCTCTTTGTCTCTCTTTCTCATCCCCTCCCCCCCTCTCCACACCCAATAGCTCAAAGTACAAGCTGTCGCAACGATGTTCAGTGTTTGAAATACCCTCGGTAAAAATATCTCAAGTGTTACAAACATTTCTTCTAGTATTTACACCCCACACAATCTCTGAAGGACCGAGGACTAGAATTGAACCAGGCCAGGCGGAAGACAGCCGATAGGATAGTATGACGCTGTCTCTTCCAAACCTCTACACCTAACAGTAGAAGAGGAATGACTAAGTAAGTAAGTATTTAAACTCCACACCTTTAAATGTTTCTTACAGAGTTCACTGCTATCTGGTAGTTCAATCTCTTCGTTATTGTCCTATCACTGTCTGGAATGTCAATCTTCAAGTTTGTACTCCAGCTGTCTGGAAGTTAAGTCACTTCAAGTTTGTACTCGCGCTTGCTCGGAGATCAATCTCTATAAGTTTGTACTCTCCCTATCTGGTAGGAAATGCTTCTACGGCACGCACCTCAAATAGTCTCTGACAACCAAGTCCAGCTCTTGGTCTGCACGTGTGGCTCAATTAGAGCCTGGCGGAACTGTGTCCACTGATGGGAGAAGGGGCAAAGGCGAGTCACTGGCGCCTTACAATTAGCAGCATCGGGCAGATTGGCCTCGTTATCCTTGGTTGGTGAAAGCCTTGGTTGGTAGACTATCTATGAGTAGGTAAAACTCTGATTTCAAACCTCCGATGCATTGCAGGAATATCCGTTTACGGGAAAGGCTTCGGAAGTTAACCCTGAGGAGCAATCTGGATTCCCTAAGGCAGTCTAATGTTGATTCCACATAATTCTGGCAACTCCTGCGACATCGCTGGTACCAAACTGTATCACCTACTTTGGACCTGCCGGCTACGTGGAGAGGGGAAACATGCTGCATGAGCAACAGCTTGATCTCCATATAGCTGTGCCAAGCTCGCGCCCTGCAAAGGACAAGCAAAAGAGAAAATCAAACACCGAAAGAAACATCAGGGGAAAAAGCAGCTGAGGGCTATTTCCTCAGGGGCGCATTCTCATAGTCAGTGTCTGAAGGGGGCTATTTATATCTGGTAGACTAATCTCTTCACGTTTGTATTCTCACAGTCTGATAGGTCAATCTTTTAACTTTTGTAATTTTGTTATCTGGTAGATCAATCTCTTTAAGTTTGTGCTGTCGCTTTCTAATATATCAATATCTTCATTTTGTGCTCTCGCTATCTGATGTCAATCTCTTAATTTTTGTACTTTTGCTATCTGTTAGCTCAGTCTCATCAATTTTGCACTTTCAGGTTTACTAGGTCCATCTCTTCAATTTTGTGCTGTCGGTGTCTAGTAGTTTGGTCTCTCAAAGTTTGCACTCTCCTTATCTGGTAGTTCAGTTTCTTCAAGTTTATATTCTCGTTATCTGGTTGTTCCGTTTCTTCACGTTTATATTCTCGTTATCTGGTAGTTCAGTTTCTTCAAGTTTGTACTCTCGTTATCTGATAGTTCAGTTTCTTCATGTTTGTACTCTCGTTATCTGGTAGTTCAGTTTCTTCATGTTTGTACTCTCGTTATCTGGTAGTTCAGTTTCTTCATGTTTGTACTCTCGTTATCTGGTAGTTCAGTTTCTTAATGTTTGTACACTCGTTATCTGGTTGTTCAGTTTCTTCATGTTTGTACTCTCGTTATCTGGTAGTTCAGTTTCTTCATGTTTGTACACTCGTTATCTGGTTGTTCAGTTTCTTCATGTTTGTACTCTCGTTATCTGGTTGTTCAGTTTCTTCAAGTTTATATTCTCGTTATCTGGTAATTCAGTTTCTTCAAGTTTGTACCTTCGTTATCTGATAGTTTATTTCTTCAAGTTTGTACTCTCGTTATCTGGTAGTTCAGTTTCTTCAAGTTGTACTCTCGTTATCTGGTAGTTCAGTTTCTTCAAGTGTGTACTCTCGTTATCTGGTAGTTCAGTTTCTTCAAGTTGTACTCTCGTTATCTGGTAGTTCAGGTTCTTCAAGTTTGCACTCTCCCTATCTGATAGCTCTGAGAATGTTAAGGCGTCCGGCGTGATGCTGACCACATCACCCCTAGCGTGCCGATGGTTGTGGTAAAGTGGGATGTTATAAATATTTATAGGGGACTTAGTGTACTGACTGAGATCAGCTGTGAAGGTATCTATATCTAATAAGAGTAGTGTATTATAGATAACCTTACTTACTGCCACATATGTATACCTCAGTCAGAATTATTCTGGAGTAGTGTGATGACTACGTTATATGTCTAGGGTATGTGTATGATGAAGTGTAAGTCATAACAACAACAGACAGATAAACAATTTAATTTATTCCACCACACTTGACAACACTGTGACACTCACATACATATAACACTCTAAGAGGATATCTTAAAGGAGTCACTGATAACTTTTCAAATAACAATATGTATTCAGTGCTGTCATGAATGTATATGTGTCCTGATTCAAATACAAAGGGAACCAGGAATCACAATCAATTTTAATTACAAGTTATATGTACAGAATTTATTAATATGATTCTTGTAGTGACATATATTATAAATGGTATCCTATGTGTGTCAGTTGTGTAGTGGTAATATGAGGTAATACTGGTTTTGTTTTGTTCAAGCTCTGTTGGTATTTGTCATCATGACTTCAATAGTTTGTTTCTATGGGAACTAGTATTGGAGATGTTCTCAGTTCCTGGTATTAAAACAATTTAATTCCCCTCTTAATTTTAGTTTATATTGTCATTGTAAGATGGGGTACATAATGTTGAGCTCCATGGCCACACTCTCTTATCTTGCGTGATGACTGCAGTAAAGGACTCCTCTGCTCGATAACTGTACTGAGTTCTGGAGCCACCCCACTGGTTGTTATATTGACCAAGGAGTATGCTGTCCACTTCTGGCTTCAGCAAAGCTCTGACCAGGTGCTGCTCAATAACTTTAAGACCACGGTCCCTGAAACAAGAAGGTTGTACCTTCTACGTCAGAACTAATTTACACTCTAGTTCTACACTGAGCACAATACATCACAAACATTGAGTTCAGAGCGTTAGGCCAACTGTCAGCTTCATCTGAAATACCTTATACCAGTATTTCCCTCCCTAATGGTTACTACGCCTCTGCAATTCCAGCATTATTTCTTTCTAGTTAATAATCTAGGTGTCAGTGTACTGTTTGGCCATTCCATGCAGTTTTACTTTCCTCCGACACCTTCTGTTCAGGCTGGAGCCTATAGGCTTTACATCATGTTCGCTACTGAACCACACATATATACAGACATAAATTATCAATTTACATTCAATTTTCATTAAAAGATATTGAATATTTCAAGCTTACCACAATTCATGGAAATAATAATAAACAGTTTCGTTGACTGGCAATGAATATAGCACAACTCCGATCTGCCGATGTCCCAGGCTTTATTTTATAAAAAATATACACTGGTGCTCAACGCACTGCTTCTTAGTAGGTTTATTACAAGATGTGGCAATGAACAGACGCTCTGAATGGAGTATATTCGCAGCTCTACCCAATCACACCACGTCTACACATCTTTTCAAAAAAGTACCCCTTTCTCACGTTTCCCCTGACAACACACGATAGTATTTATAGTCCGACCAATCGTGTTTAGTCTTTCATTTGTTGCGCTCCAATCACATAGGAGTTAACATGGTAGGCTATTTCCGTACGTAATGTTTTTTTTAAACACGTTATAAAAAAATTTTATGAGCAGAAATGATTTCATGCTGTCAGGCACCCCCACTATTTTATTTTGGCCATAACTTGGTAATTCCTAGACTATTTGCGTAACGTTTTACATATTCTTTGTCAGCAAACCCTAAGGAACCCAAATATATATATTTAATAGAGCTAATATGCTGCGTTCAAAATATGCAATTTCTTCTACCTCCTGTTTCGAAGATGTGCTGTCTGGGGTACTGTAATGTTTTCAAACGTAAACCGGTATAATGTCATAATTCCTAATAAGCGTTTTTCAGGATTTTAAAACCTAACTCTGGGAAGGGTAGTGAATTTTATCACTGTCGATTTGAAATAAAGTTAGTGCATGTGGCCTTACACGCGTGATGGCAGCAATTGTGTATCGCGCGACGCGTGTTTAGTGTTGCACGTGTTCGGCTTTCTGCCTCTCCCTTCTCTCTATCCTTTAGTCCATCTGTCTTTAGTTACGCCGTGTATGGAATGAATGAAATATTAAATCTAGGTCATTGATCAGCTTGCGTACCTCAAGGTTTTTCCAAGAAATACAGTACACGTTTCATTGAAGAAAGCGGGTAATAATACAGTAGGCTTTTACTATCAACGTGAAAGCGTTACAATTTGCAGACGAAGTAGAAAACAAGGGGGATTTCGAGTACAGTCATTGTGACAGCACTGTTCTTTACCATTCTTCTTTCCTTTTATTAAATTTATTTGTTAGGCTTTGCATTTACGTTTTAATTTATATATGGGGATTAGAATAATTCACGACACAATCTCCCCTCTTAAAACAGACATTATATGTCAGTCCTTTATTCTATATACACATAGAGAAATTTATTATTATTTCTGGGGTTTACGGTGATTCTCATCACACGGATGGCGGCTTAAAAAATCCGCTCCCAAATTTGTTTTTCCAGATATATACTCAATGCTAAAATTATAGGGAGCCAAAAGCAAGGACCATCGGAGTAACCTAGAGTTCTCATGCCTAGCCTGGGCTAGAAACGATAAAGGTTTGTGATCCGTTTGCAACTTAAATGCCTTCCCATACAGATAAATATTGAATTTCTTTATTGCCCATATTACTGCAAGACATTCTTTTTCGCTAGTTGAGTAGTTGATTTCAGCTTTATTCAACTTTCTGCTAGCATATGCCACTGGGCTTAATTCCCCATCCAATGCATCTGATTTCTGTAGTAGAGTTGCACCTAACCCAATATTACTGGCATCCGTCCTTACTATGAATTCTTGACTTAAGTCAGGTAATTTCAAAATAGGTTTACTTGTGAGCTTTTCCTTCAATTCTTGGTAAGCCATTTCACATTGTGGTGTCCATGTAATGCGATCTGGATGTCCTTTACGTGTCAAATCAGTTAACGGTGCACATATGGAATTAAAGTTCCTGATATACTTCTGGTAGAAACCACATAATGAGACAAAGGATCTCACGTCCTTCTTGGTTTGTGGTCTCGGGGCTTTCTTTAGTTTCTCTAAATTCTTTGGGTCAGGGGTCATGTTTCCCTGATAAACTGTGTGTCCCAAAAATTCCAATTCTTTACATCCAACGCAACATTTGGTTGGTCGGGCTGTTAAATTTGCTTCCCTAAGTCGATCAAACAGCATCTTCAGAGAGTCAATGTGTTCCTCAAATGTTTCTGTTGCTATAAGGATATCATCCATGAAATTTGTTATACATGGATTATTCAGAGGGTCCAATAACTTTCTCATCATTCTAGAGAAGACACTAGGCGCATTCTTCAATCCAAATGGCAATCTATTAAACTCATAGTGTCCTTCTGAGGTACTAAAAGCTAGGTATGGTCTAACCTCAGGCTTTACTGGAATCTGATAGTATCCTTTACTCAAATCCACTTTTGAGAAATATTTAGCTTTATTTAGTCTGGCAAACAGCTGATTTGTATCCGGCAATGGATCCACCTGTCCTTCTGTAATAGCATTCAGTCTCCTGTAATCTATACAGAGTCTATGTTCTCCAGAGGGCTTCCTTAAGAGTACAACACCGGAACTATATGAGGATTCACTGTGCGAAATAATTCCTTCCTTCAACAGATAGTCTATCTCTTCCTTCAAAGCTTTCTCCTTAGCAAACGGAATCGAATATGGTTTCATACAGACAGGTGTGGGGTCTATCAGTTTCATATCATATTCCAATAGGTTTGTATGCCCTGGTCGGTCTGTTAACACCTCTGCATGATTATTTAGAACCTGTTGCACTCTCTCTTTCTGAGTTTTTGTTAAATGTGTACTGATTTTCACCTGTGCTGCTGTCTCACAGGGGTGTAATGGATATTCAAATGATGAAAGTGGTTCCTTTTTCATCTCCATGGCGATGGACAAGGTCAACAAGTGTGTCTCTTCCTGATGTTCTCTTTCCAAATATTTCTTCAGGAGATTCACATGATAGATTTTTTCTTTCCCCTTCTTATCTATCTTATAATTTGTTCTAGACACCTTCTCTAAAACTGTATATGGACCTTGCCATCCAATCTGTAACTTATTCTGACTCCCGGGGAGAAGAAGCAGTACCTTCTCTCCCACAGCCAAATCTCTGTCTTTCGCCTTCCTGTTATAATAGGCAGCATGTTTCTTCCTGGCTTGTTTCAAATTTTCATTGGCAAGTTTCCAGCCAGTTTTTAAACGAGTGGTCAGCTCATTCACATATTGGTATGAAGATGTAATGTTTTCCTCTGCCTTTTCATCAGTCCACGTTCTTAACAAAGCTACATATGGACCTTTAATTTTGTGGACCTATTTGTCCATGCACCGGTATGGTCTCTTCCACTCGAAGCTCTATAGTGATGATTTTTCTTCCCAGAATTATCATGCATAAAACGACCGCTACCAATTTTTCTTTTGGGGCTTTCTCCCCACTTAAAATTCTTGATGAGAGATTTCCTCTCTACATCCTCTTCCTCCAGTTTGTTTAAGTCCGATTGAGGGATTTTCGGCTTATCCTGGGGTAAGACATCTTTTTGCACTCTCCGCATAGTGGCCATTGTAAAACAGTTAAGTGAAGCTTGTCCGTGAAAAGGGGCTTCCCATTCCCTTTGGTCCACCTTATCAAATTTCTTTCTCTTCGTATTTTCAGGCCTAATTTTGCCCCTTGGCGTGTCCAGGTCCTGATCAATGTTCCCACTTGTGGGTGTTCCCTCATGTGCTATGCTACACCTTTCTACAAAATTCTCAATGTCCCATCTTGCTTTGGGCCAATAATAATTGTGAGCCACCTTTTGAATGATGGTACCTATCTTCTCATGGTCCCCATCTGGTTTCACATGTAGGCTCCTTATTAAGTCTGCCCTATATCTTTTTGGAAGTACCAGCTGTCCCTGACCTTTGGATCTAGCTCCAGTCTTCCTATACATCAACTTGTTTTTCATGTAAAAATCTCCCTTGCCTGGAGTTGTATGACAAGTTGACAATTTCCTGAAACAAGGCTTGAGGGTCTTGTCCCCAGCCTGTGCCTTCCTCATCTCTTCTGGAGTGGTATTTAACATAATATCCTCCTCCTTTCTTGAGGTCGACCTGACCTGAAGGGTTGCCATATACACAGGTTTCCTTCTGCAATGGTCAGTGTCATGATTGTTCATCTTACAATTTTTACACCACCTTTTTCCTTGGTTGAAAGATTTTCTTTCATCATATTTCCTTTCATCGAATTGTGGGGTTTTATTTTTATTTTCATACCGTGGCCTATCAAACTGGTGCTTACCTTTGTTTTGATCCCTAGGATCAAATTTATTAAAGTTCTGTGGTGCCCTAAAGTTATCCACTTGTTTCTTTTTATTACCTGTTACCTCTGCTTGAGCTGCTTGATACCTTTCAGCAACATTTAGCAACTCACCCAGCCTCTCTGCACCTTGTTCCATGAGAAACTTTCTCAGGTCTGGAGCCATGGACTCTCTTAATTGCTCTATAAGGACCATTTCCTTAAGATCTTGGGTTTTCCCCAGAGAAGTCCATTTCTCCAAGTATGTCTCTATTCGTGCAGAGAACTGGTGATAGGTTTCACCTGACAGTAGTTTAGCATTCCTAAATTTTTTCCTATAAAATTCTGCATTCTTTTCATATCTTAACAAAAGAGCCTGCTTTAGCATGTCATAATTTTCCTGATCACTTCTGCTCATTTTTGCAAAAACTTCATAAGCTGCCCCACGAAGTCCCTGAGATAACTTTAAGCTCCACCTTTCTCTCTCTAACCCATATGTGGTAGCTAATAGTTCATACCTATTTAGATAGCTCTCTATATCATCGTCTTTCTCAACAAAATGATCTAAATGAAAATTCATAGCTGAGGTTGAGGCTCCTTGGCTAGCAGTGGCATCCGAGGCAAAGGGACTGGCACCATTTTCAGGAGCATGGCCTTGAAACTCAAACTCCCTTAGTCGTAACTCATGTTCCCTTTGTAATCTCTTCTCCTCCTTTTCTGCTTCCCTCTCTGCAGCTAATCTCTTGTCTTCCCTTTCTGCAGCTAATTTTCTTTCTTCTGCTTCCAATGCTTTAGCCTCTTTGTCAGCCTCAATCTGCAACCTCTTAGCCTCAGCCTCAATCTGCAACCTCTTAATCTCTTTTTCAGCTTCTAACTTTCTTTCGGCCTCTTTTTCTAATCTTCTTTCTTCTCGTTCAATATATTTGTCACATTCAGCAGTGACATAAGCAATCATAATTTGCCCGTCCATGCCTAACTCTTTCGCAGTCTGTACAGCAGCAGATCGAAATTTTGCCAGGTCGGCCATTGTCTAACAGATAAATGTCTAAAATAATCAACTAAACAATTGTATCTATGACTAATTAACTTAGGACAACACAGGCACTGTGAGCTCAACCTTATTTATTTTCACCCAAGGATACCTTTTAATTCTTATTATTCCCTGAAGTGAGTTACCCCCAATATTTGTAATAGGGAAAGATTCAAAATCCCGGACGAGCCCCCAATATATGTGGTAAAGTGGGATGTTATAAATATTTATAGGGGACTTAGTGTACTGACTGAGATCAGCTGTGAAGGTATCTATATCTAATAAGAGTAGTGTATTATAGATAACCTTACTTACTGCCACATATGTATACCTCAGTCAGAATTATTCTGGAGTAGTGTGATGACTACGTTATATGTCTAGGGTATGTGTATGATGAAGTGTAAGTCATAACAACAACAGACAGATAAACAATTTAATTTATTCCACCACACTTGACAACACTGTGACACTCACATACATATAACACTCTAAGAGGATATCTTAAAGGAGTCACTGATAACTTTTCAAATAACAATATGTATTCAGTGCTGTCATGAATGTATATGTGTCCTGATTCAAATACAAAGGGAACCAGGAATCACAATCAATTTTAATTACAAGTTATATGTACAGAATTTATTAATATGATTCTTGTAGTGACATATATTATAAATGGTATCCTATGTGTGTCAGTTGTGTAGTGGTAATATGAGGTAATACTGGTTTTGTTTTGTTCAAGCTCTGTTGGTATTTGTCATCATGACTTCAATAGTTTGTTTCTATGGGAACTAGTATTGGAGATGTTCTCAGTTCCTGGTATTAAAACAATTTAATTCCCCTCTTAATTTTAGTTTATATTGTCATTGTAAGATGGGGTACATAATGTTGAGCTCCATGGCCACACTCTCTTATCTTGAGTGATGACTGCAGTAAAGGACTCCTCTGCTCGATAACTGTACTGAGTTCTGGAGCCACCCCACTGGTTGTTATATTGACCAAGGAGTATGCTGTCCACTTCTGGCTTCAGCAAAGCTCTGACCAGGTGCTGCTCAATAACTTTAAGACCACGGTCCCTGAAACAAGAAGGTTGTACCTTCTACGTCAGAACTAATTTACACTCTAGTTCTACACTGAGCACAATACATCACAAACATTGAGTTCAGAGCGTTAGGCCAACTGTCAGCTTCATCTGAAATACCTTATACCAGTATTTCCCTCCCTAATGGTTACTACGCCTCTGCAATTCCAGCATTATTTCTTTCTAGTTAATAATCTAGGTGTCAGTGTACTGTTTGGCCATTCCATGCAGTTTTACTTTCCTCCGACACCTTCTGTTCAGGCTGGAGCCTATAGGCTTTACATCATGTTCGCTACTGAACCACACATATATACAGACATAAATTATCAATTTACATTCAATTTTCATTAAAAGATATTGAATATTTCAAGCTTACCACAATTCATGGAAATAATAATAAACAGTTTCGTTGACTGGCAATGAATATAGCACAACTCCGATCTGCCGATGTCCCAGGCTTTATTTTATAAAAAATATACACTGGTGCTCAACGCACTGCTTCTTAGTAGGTTTATTACAAGATGTGGCAATGAACAGACGCTCTGAATGGAGTATATTCGCAGCTCTACCCAATCACACCACGTCTACACATCTTTTCAAAAAAGTACCCCTTTCTCACGTTTCCCCTGACAACACACGATAGTATTTATAGTCCGACCAATCGTGTTTAGTCTTTCATTTGTTGCGCTCCAATCACATAGGAGTTAACATGGTAGGCTATTTCCGTACGTAATGTTTTTTTTTAAACACGTTATAAAAAAAATTTTATGAGCAGAAATGATTTCATGCTGTCAGGCACCCCCACTATTTTATTTTGGCCATAACTTGGTAATTCCTAGACTATTTGCGTAACGTTTTACATATTCTTTGTCAGCAAACCCTAAGGAACGCAAATATATATATTTAATAGAGCTAATATGCTGCGTTCAAAATATGCAATTTCTTCTACCTCCTGTTTCGAAGATGTGCTGTCTGGGTACTGTAATGTTTTCAAACGTAAACCGGTATAATGTCATAATTCCTAATAAGCGTTTTTCAGGATTTTAAAACCTAACTCTGGGAAGGGTAGTGAATTTTATCACTGCCGATTTGAAATAAAGTTAGTGCATGTGGCCTTACACGCGTGATGGCAGCAATTGTGTATCGCGCGACGCGTGTTTAGTGTTGCACGTGTTCGGCTTTCTGCCTCTCCCTTCTCTCTATCCTTTAGTCCATCTGTCTTTAGTTACGCCGTGTATGGAATGAATGAAATATTAAATCTAGGTCATTAATCAGCTTGTCAAGGTTTTTTCCAGTTACGCATTGAAGAAAGCGGGTAATAATGGAATATCAACGTGAAAGCGTTACAATTTGCAGACGAAGTAGAAAACAAGGGGGATTTCGAGTACAGTCATTGTGATCACTTGCTTTACCATTCTTCTTTCCTTTTATTAAATTTATTTGTTACTTTGCTTTAAGGTTTTAATTTATATATGGGGAGAATAAAGTCACGACAATTCATTTGAAGAAAGCGGGCCTAAACATACCGTATTTACAATAGTCAAGCTTACCGTTTACTATCAACGTGAAAGCGTTACAATTTGCAACTCGAGTACAGTCATTGTGACCACTGTTCTTTACCATTTTTTCCTTTTATTTAAATTTATTTGTTTACGCATTTTACGTAACGGGATCCTAACTATCTGATAACGGGATCCCTATCTGATAGTTCAGTCTCCTCATGTTTGTACTCTCTTTTTTTGGTAGTTCAGTCTCCCCAAGCTTGTGCACTCCCTATCTGTTACTTCCCTCTCTTCAAGTTTGTACTCTCTGCTGTGTACTCTACTCATTACTCCACCTTCCAGCTCGATAAAAGTCACTAACTACAGGTGTTGCACTGGTAATTTAAGATTAGATTTCTCAAATTCGACTTTTAACCTTAAACTGTTTCAGATAAGTGTGGCAGATAAATAACATCTTCAAAAGATAGAAAACGTCGCATTTTTTGTGGTAAAACAAGTAGTAACGTTGATAAAATTATGAACTATAGAACAATACGCTAATAATACAATAGTAGTGCTGACTGCATCACTCCTAGTGTGCCGTATGGTAAAAGAAAATATGGGCCTAACACTATATTCCGAATATGCCTCATTGGGCATGTAACGGGATCCTTACTACAATAGTACTTAAGAAAAATTACACATGGTAGAATTAGACATTACTGCTGGAATCGTTAACGGTGGGTTAAAAAAATGTTAGTACGTGTTACTAAGATAAAGGAGAAACAAATTTCCTACGTTGCAATCAGAAGACCTTCGTCAAGGGCAAACAAGCAAAGACAGAAAGGAGGAAAATGATGGTGGTGTTGATGATTATGACGATTGTGATGAATAATTGCCCTGATTTGAGTTAGGGATATGCCATTTAACGGTATGATACCTCTTCTTCTTCTTCTTCTTTGTACACTCTCAGACGTCAACTTGAACATTTTAAAAGAGAGCAGTGGTCAGCTTCAGGTTGTTTGCATCTTCATAGTTTTTTTCTAAAACAATATGGTGACGGCCATATGTGTCATCTATGTCCCTCATATGTTGGGCATCTTTGAAGCAGACGTTCAGTAGTCATGTGATCAGTGCCATAGTTACACTCATCGGTATAGATGATATCCCAATCTGTTGTGACCCGTTCGGAATCTGAAAATTATCTTTTGTTCTCTTCTGCTGAGCTGGTAATATTCATAAGTTTTTTATGTGTCCTGGATGCTCTGCGTCCCATTTGCTTCTGTATCTGATTCTGATAAAATTATTTGCCTCTTCGACAGTTATGCTAGTGTGATACGTCTAAGATGGTTAGACTATTTCACTTGTTTTAAAACATTGTCTTCTACATATGTGTAATTTCTTTTATTTGTGCAAAAAATTCACGTCTTCTTAACTTTTAACTCTTTTGTAATGCTGTTAGCTAGTACTGTGTCTAGTAAATTCCGGAGGCCTCAAACGTTTTGTGCTATTTAAAATTGTGTATTCTGTCTGCTTATTTGATTTTATTGTTGATATATCCTCCAAATTATATGCCGGTCATATTATCAATGCTTCTAGTAACGTTTTCAGTGTACACCAAAAAAAAAAAAAAAAACATAAAAAAATGATACGGACATAATGCATTATGTATTTGTTTACTGCACATTTTGCTATTCTATATTCCTATTGTACTTACAAGCTTACTGTTCCTCTACTTGGAGCTTCCGAATGGCAGAGTGGTGAAAGCCGTTGCTTCTCGAGACAAAAGGACAAGGTTCAAAGCCAGGTCGCGTCACGCTTTAGTCTACCCAGCTGTAAAAATAGTTACTTCTTGGTAGTGAGTTAGGGACGGCAAAGGATACAATGGAGGGAACTGGTCACACCGTCTCATAAAATTGAGACCTAGTATAAGTGAAGTCTCTAACACTTCGCTGCATAAGCACTACGTGTACGTACTCTATGTAGATTATGCATGGTGTTCCCAAACATTTCCTGATCTGTAATCAGTAATTGTTCTCATCGTTCACAAATTTATGTTTTTTCTTAAGAACGATATGACTAACCTCTGACTAACAATCACAGACCATTCACGTTTATTCTATACAATAAATATACAGCAATCCCCCACTTAGCACTGTTAATTCATTCCTGAAATATCGAGCGCTTAACAGACAAGTCACTACACTAAAATTTATTTTTCATAAAACTTAATAGAAAACAAATTAATTCGTTCCCCAGGTCCAGAAAGGTTTATAAAAATTAAGTAAAAGTGGTACAAAATAAATGTTCCCTTCATCTTCCTCTACAAAATAAAAACTAAATAATTAACAACATTTATTAAATCAATCAATCAATCAATCAATACCCTTTTGCTCCCCGATGAGCTTAGGCCTTCAACAAACACATACTAAGTCCTACTGTCTCGTGCCATTCGCTCGTTATTTCCATGTTTTCCTCATCATTTTCCCCACTGTATCCAGTTATCTTCTTCATGTGTTTTTTGGTCTACCTCTGCCTCTCTTTCCTTGTGGATTCCAGAACAAGGACTGCATTGTAATGCTATAAATGCTATCATGTATTAACTACATATAATTATCAAACATATTAAATACAACAGAAGATGTTTACAAAATATGATAGAACTGTAATCGCTCCTACTTCCGTCGCTTGTGGCTACAGTTGTCACAGCGGAGCTGACTTCATCATCAGACGACTGGTTTGCAGGAGGTTTTGTAGGTAATGAAAACGTTTTTCTGCCTCCAGATGTAGAAGATTTGGCTACTTGGTCAATGCATGCAGAAGATATTGGAAAAGATTTTTTTTATTTAAAAACCAAAAAAATAACCAATCGAGCTTGCTTTGCCACCTTTTTCCTTTTCTTTTCAAGGGGCACATTGTAGCAATTAAGATCTTTTTTCTATGCTATGGATTACCAAAGAACTGCTTTCCATTTTGGGGTCATGCTTCATTATGCTGGCAATGACAATGCTTTTTGGCCATCTCACCACCCTGAATGAACTTCAAAGTTATATCCTTGCCTCACACTGAATTTTGCACACAGCGTAAGATCGAATTTTTAAAGTTTATAACGGACCTTTTGCATAAAATAGAAACAGCGTTATATCGAAAAAGCGCTAATCGAACAGCGTAAGACCGGGGGATTGCTGTATAGTATGGAACATTTATTGTCTGCTTTTCAGTGCATTTAGTGTTTTTTTTTTTAAACGTGGTTCCTAAAACGCGTTTTTACCTTTACTTGTCTATTCCATTGTCAATGTTACCATTCTCTTGTGAACACAAGATTTTATCATAGATTGCGATGATCCCATTGTTTCCACAATATAAGGTCCTGGATCTAATCAGGTGAAAGATTCTACTCTATATTTGTTCAAATCTGTCAGTAATTGCATTGATGAAGAGCCAAAAAAAAAAAGAAAAGAAATGCAGACCTGGATGATCTAAGAGTAGTACTCCACAAACTATGTCAACGATTCAAAAGAGTAGTGATTCACAAACTATGTCAACGATTCAAAAGAGTAGTGCTCCACAAACTATGTCAACGATTCAAAAGAGTTGTGGAACAATGGATCCCATCTCATTGTAGCATCCCCAGTAATGAACAGGCTTACTGATTGGCAAAGGAAGGTGAAAAGCTGCCTCAGCCTGATACGAGAATACTTTTCGAAGAGTGAACGAGTTTTTTTTTCAGAACCAGATACAGAAACAAATACAGGACACACAAAAACGATGCAAATTACCATCTCAGCAGAAGAGAACTATTGGTAATCTCCAAACTCCGCACGGACCACGCCAAAAACTGATTGGGAACCTTACATATTGAACAAGCTGAAGATAGGAACTACTGATGAGTGTAAATTTGGCACTGATAAAATGACTGCTAACTTCTGCTTCAAAGATGCCCAACATATAAGCAACAGAGAAAGCACACATAGCCGTCACGGGTGCCATTCCTGAAAAGACAATATGGAGATACAAACAGCATCAAGCTGACCATTGCTTCCTTTGAAAATTTTTAAAATAGAAGTCTGAGAGTGAGCAAAGAAGACGGTCCGATCTAATGCACTGCCCTACCAAAAATGTTATAGGAAGCAGTTAAGGAGAATTGTTCGTGGACCTGGCAACGTCAACTTTGTAAAACAATTTGCTTCACGACTTCCCCCCTTTTCCCCCCACTACAGGAGCGCCCGACTGCTTTGTTGCAGGTTTCAAGTAACGGCTGACGATATCGTCTGGTTACAGGAAGCTGACATGTAAGGGAAACGAGCGGCTAGTGTCCTTGCAGCTTGGCGATGGCGACACATGGATGGACCAGAAACTCTGGAGCGCCTAATACTTCTCTTGGTGTTTCTCTTCTCATACTTGCGCTCATTCATTCAATTTTGTTTTCCTGTTCTGCTTTTCTTTCCTCCGAACGCTTTTTATTTTATCATAATTTCAGTGTTCATGTGCTATTTATGAGTCTCAGACCTCTCTCTCGCTCGTTATCTCCCTCTCACACATTCTGCTAATTACATGTATAACGCATTATTAATTTTTACTACCACTTAATAATTTGCATAATTTCTAATACTGTATATGCTCAACCTTTGAACATGTTCATTCACCGCCCAGATTATAATCTGTAACTGACACGTAAAGACCTGTGATATCAAGAAACAAATAAACATAATATAGTCATAAGGACTAAATGAAGCATTGCTGAAACATCAGGTGAATTATCGTATGATCATCAAAGGAATGAATTATCGTTTGATTACTGAACGGTCATACCACTGCCGAGACACGCGGGAACTCGCCTGATATTTAAGACCCCCCAATTTACGTGGACGCTATATTTAACCATTTACAAGAAGGCCGCAAGTTTCCCGGAATCTTCTTAATTTTGACCTAAGTAGAGCGCAAAATAACGGATGTGCGCCTCGGCTAATGGAGTTATCTTTTCCCTGTGCCTGGTCCCAGGGTCCCAGATCAACACTGTCGTGGGACGTATAGTTCTTGGAGCAGGGGCAGATAATCGAACTGAGAATAAAAGCTGATGGTTGCCATATTCCGTTGAGTCACCGACCTTAGATTTATGGCGCTTGGTTCGTTGTGAAATGGCTACTATGAGAATGTCGTAAATTTTTACTCTTTTGGGATGAATACCGTTACTATTTTATTACATTAATATCGTTATCTGAGACGTAAAGGTGATGACTATGTCATCGATAGAAGGAAAGATATAAAAGCTGAATTGAGAGTCAGAAGATAACTGTGGATAATTGTGGAAAACTAAAAGCACACAATATGTCATGTGTAGTTCCCGGATCTGTCCACCAAGAACTATTTTTGTGGTGCCTTGTTGGCAGATAGGATAGTAACGATTCCCTCCCGTAGCTAGGCGGTGGTGTCTTTCGGAAGGTCCTGCGTTCGATTCCCGGTAAACCTCTCACGTTCTGTTGTTTTTCTATTGTCTAGTCTTCAACTTCTTTATTTTTCACGAGTGCTTGAATCATACCTTCGTGTATTATTTAAATATTTACTCCCTCAGCCGTGTTTAAAGAACCGACAAATATGATGATGATGTGTTTGAGGCGGGCAGCCTTATCATTCGAAACAAACTGCTACAAAAACTACCACGGCAAGATAGCATAAATGATTTCATGCAGGATTCCTGCAAGGGACTAGCTACTTCAAGGCGCCATGCTGCGCACGGAGAGACAACGAAAAGGAGAAGAGAAGTACAATATCACCACTACTTTCATCACCCCTACTTTCATCACCACTACTTTCATCACCACTACTTTCATCACCACTACTTTCATCACCACTCCTTTCCGTTGCTTGTGAACCCTAGGTTCTGCAACAGTTGCTCGGCACAAATTTCTAATTTGGACTGTCTTCTTCAGCTCTGCCTGCGAGATCTCGGGTCGCCTTAGCTTCGGTTTCCACGCTATTCTCCAGTGTCTCCGTGATCTCTTTCCTTTTATATTCCTCGGTGTTTTCCAGTCAGGTGGAAAAGTCTTGCTGGTTAATCGCACAATATCACACGCTTATCATCATGACGCCTTTCCGCTGCTTGTGAAACCTAGGATCTGCAACAATTGCTTGGTTAAAAATAAAATTACGTTGCTTATCCTTTACAGGACGTGGCAATCAATCCCAGCTTTTATTGGCTGTTTGTGATTTTTCTAGGCAATTTTTTTCATTCAGTAGTTTGCCATTGCTTTCTGAACGGTACGGCGCTTATACCATTGTTAAAAATCCACACAAAGCGATCTGCTACCAAACCGTCTGCAGCAAGTTTCGAACCTTGAATATCTGGATTATGAAACTGCGTTCATATCCATTAGGCCACAGACGCCAATAGCTTGGTACAAATTTCTATTTTGGACTGTCTTCTTCAGCTCTGCCCACAAGATCCCGGTCGCCTTGGCTTCCGTTTGCACGCTATTCTTCGGTGTCTCTTTAGCCTCTCTCTTTTTATATTCCCCTGTGTTTTCCAGTCGCGGTAAAAGTCATATTTTGCTGGTTAGTCGCTTCTTGAGGTTGAAAATACGTTTACAAGGTTCAAAAAGGTGTATCCTACTGTATGAAGCCGCTTACAATAACTAAAGTTCAATTTTCAAGAACGGAAACGCGCGCTATAGCTGACTAGCATATTTTAAAATACTACTGGTATTCCGCAGACGGCACATTGTGACCTTTGACATCTCTATGAGCCATTTGTACTCGAGTGCACCATAATTATGGGTGTAGTGTTGACCTATTTCTGAATTCTAACCGACGTTGTTCTCTGTCATTAGCATGTTTTCTAGTGGATGTCGAGACAGAAGAATGCAGGACAGCAGTAATTAAGGAAACAGTTGACCTCCATAACTGTTACGCTAATGCGCGGGGGGGGGGGGGCGGGGGGGGGGTCGGGGGGGGGGTGGGTGGGGGGGGAGAGGTGGGGGGGAGGGGTGGGGAGGGGGGGGGGGGTGGGGGGGGGGAAGGGGTGGAGGGGGGGGGGGGGGGGGGGGGTGGGGGGGGGGGGGGGGGGGGGGGGGGGGGATTGGGGATGGGGGGGATTGGGATTGGGGATTGGATTGGGGGAGGGAGGGGGGATTTAAAAAAAAAGAAAGAAGCATAGCAATCTATTTTCAGCCTCTTTTTTTCCCTTCCTTATCCTTGTTCTTCTTGTCTCTTCTTCTTTCTTCTTCATGTTCTTATCATCTCATTCCGGATTTTTCAATCATCTAGCTTTTCTTATTTCTTCGTGCTGTTACAATTAGCGTTTTGTTTACTGGACATAGCCCATTTCCAGTCCTATACAGTGGTTCTCAATCGGGGACAATGGTATATTTCTATGGGGCCATAAAAAGTGACGTATTTCTGGTAAAGTACTTTTTTCCAGCTAACAGCGACTATGAGAGGGGCCACAGAGGTAAATAAGGATCAGAAGGGGGGGGGGGGGGGGGGGGGGGCATGGGCAAAAAAAAAAAAAAATAGGTTGAGAACCCCTGCTATAGTTCATTCTGTTTTGTAAAAGTATCTTGTTCTCTCTCATCCCCCTCCCCCCCCCCCCCCCCCCCCCCCCCCCCCCCCCCCCCCCCCACCCCCCCCCCCCCCCCCCCCCCCCCCCCCCCCCCCCCCCCCCCCCCCCCCCCCCCCCGCCCCAGCTACGTCGCAAATACGAGATTGTGCATGTGGATAGCAACCTGATCACACAAAATAAATGACTACAGAAACCCCTAGGGCAAGGGCGTATTAATGTGTTGGGTGTAGGTTTCCTGCAATTAGGGTCAGCCGTCAGTGGTGCACTAAAGGGGGGGGGGGGGGTGCGAGGCGGTTCCGCCTCTGGTGGCAGCCAGGTAGTGGGTGCCGTGGGACACTATTATGATAGTACTTACTGTTGAAAATATAATTGCAAGTGTCTGTCTTTAACGGGGAAATGCTAAAATTAGGATCCGCCCCGGGTGCCAAATACTTTAGGGACGCCTTTGTCAGCCGTAATTGTTTCTGCATGCTTCATTGGGAGCTAAAAGCAAAAAAATTAATGAATTAATTAATCTTGGTTTTGGCTTATACGATTATACGTACCTTGATTATCTGTCACTAATTGCATCATATAAGTGAGTACTTTTTAAAATCTCAGACCTAAGGGTCTTTTGTGTTTGGATATGCGCCCTAATATAACCGACTAGGTTGAACGGGACGAAACGAGGCAAAACTTTATATTTTTTTTTTTTTAAATGTGCGACTCTGAAGTCTCATATTATGGTAAATATTGCTTTGTCAGTCAAAATAATTCTGAATTAATGGACCGTGTGAACAAAATACAATGCAATAAAGGATGCATGCATATTGAAAATAAATGGGTGCTTGCGTAGAACAGAAGGGTTGAAGTGGTATGACAAGATCCCTAATGTGGACCTGATGACAAGATCACTAATGTGGACCTGATGACAAGATCACTAATGCGAACCTGATGACAAGATCACTAATGTGGACCTGATGACAAGATCACTAATGTGGACCTGATGACAAGATCACTAATGTGGACCTGATGACAAGATCCCGACAAGGACCAGAGATGAGAAGAAGACGATGGAGATGAATAGGACACACATTGAGGAAACCTGTTGATAGCATTGCAAAGCAGTCCTTGTTCTGGAATGCCCAGAGCAATAGAGGTAGAAGAATACTAAGGAACACATGGAGAAGAGAACTGGGTACAGATATGTAGAGGGTGAAGAAAACATGGAAAGACCTGGAGTTGGTGGCACAGGACAGGAAGACTTGGCATAAGTATGTTGAAGGTCTATGCTCCTTATGCTCCTCGGGGAGCTGAAAGGTAATGAATAATGAATAGTGAAAATCCACCATCAATTGTAAAAACCCACCATGAATAGTTAAAATCCACCATGAATAGTAAAAACCCACCATGAATTGGACGGAGGATGTGAAGCATAACAAATACCCACTTATCCGGAAATTCCAAAATCAGCTAAGACTTTGAGATATGGTATAATGTAATACATTTGTTTTAAGTTGGGCTTGTACGTGTTTGTTAGTTTATCAATCATCCATTAACTTCGCTTAACAGTTTTAGCCTGCGCGGCTCAGGTATCTTAGAAATACATCCGTGCGTTTACAAGTTGCGCACTTTCAGGCGCCGAAATCTCTCTTGCACCGATATTGCCAAGTAACAACTGAAAAACTCGACACCAGTCTGGAAACCTTACAGAACATGGGAATAAGAGTTTGACTTGTTTTCTTAGTTACTGCAAGCGCTCCAAGAAAGCTCTTTCTAAATGTAAGACTGTTTACAGATATCGTAATTATTATCAGGACGGGTTAGAACAGCGGTAGGCAACCTAGCAAATGTGGGGGTTTACTTTAAAACACTGAGCTCCTTATAGGTCTACGTTGATCAAATCATGTCTTTTTTCAGATTTCAGAGTTTTTGGAATTAGGAGTACGTCTAGACTGTATGTAACTTTTATCTCTGCCGCACGATCTGCTTCCTGATATCCCATCAACAGAGAGGTGAAAAATTAAAATTAATATTTTACCGAATGTTAGCTTTACTTAAATGAAAAGATATATTTTAATCTCGTACAGTTCACGAATAAAGTGACTTTTAGTATGCTAACTTGTGAGTTTTCACATGGATTGCGGTGAAAAAAAATCTTTAATCCTGGAATCACCGGGGTTTTTAGGTGCCGGTGGGAGAGCGCTGGTCTTAAATTTACTTAGGTTAAATATTGTATTTACCCAATCGTTGCCAACTGATATACCAAATGATGCTTTGGGATCTGCCGACAGATTAGGAACGACCGTTTGCCGACCTTTCGTTAGAGGAAGTGAAAACGCGTGAGGGGCGATGGACAAGAAACAGATTTTTAAAATGAACAAGAATAAGCTAAATGCACATGATCCTGTCAGAAAATGAACAAGGGAGGAGGTAAAGGATCCCGTTAGATGCCTATTGAGGCAGATTGAGAATATGGTGGTAGGCCCATATTTTCTTGACCACCGACTCACTAGGAGCAGGGCCGGGTTAAGGCCAACTGATTCCATTAGCACAGCCCAACAATGGTGACCCCCCCCCCCCCTTTCCGGCCCTTCCAGTCCTTAACTGACGAGTCTTTAAGACTCCGTAAGTGCTGATGGTGAAATAAGAGATTGAAAATTCAGTTTACTTCCAGGCCAGACCGCATAACTATATTAAATGACTATTTTAAAAAAAATGTTATTTAACACTAAATAGCAGTAAGCAATATAAGCAAATTATTTACTTATAACTAGGGAAACACGGCCAATAAAGACAATTACAAAAAATATTCGACTAAAGTCAAGTGTGACAGTGAAAGAGTTGAGAGTTAGGGGCATAATAGCTAGAGGAAAACTCTGTGGTGCCCCCTTCCCTTGGTGCCTTAAGCACATGCTTATTTTGTTTAATGGTTAATCCAGCCCTAACTATGGGTGATGTGGTCTGCATCACGCCGCCCTCCTTAACCTTCCTAGAGTTGCTTGGTACCCAATTCAGGAGATCGGGTCGACCCAGGAGCCGTTTGCGGTCTAAAAAAATACTTCAACTGGGGATCGAACCATGGACCACCGAGCTAGGAAGCCAGTGCACTAACCACTGCGCTACCGCAGTTCCAAAATGAACAAGACTAGGCTAAAAGCACGTCATCGTGTCAGAAAAGGATAAGACAACGCTAAAAGCCCGTGACATTTGTCAGAAACTGAACAAGACTAAGCTAAAGGCACGTGAAAGTGTCTGAAAATTAACAAGACTAAACTAAAAGCATATGACAGTTGTCCGAAAATGAACAAGACTAAGCTAAAAGCATGTGACAGTTGTCCGAAAATTAACAAGACGAAGCTAAAAGCATGTGACAGTTGTCAAAAAATTAACAAGACTAAACTAAAAGCATGTGACAGTGTCAGAAAATGAGCAAGACTAAGCTAAAAGCATGTGACAGTTGTCAAAAAATTAACAAGACTAAACTAAAAGCATGTGACAGTTGTCAGAAAATGAGCGAGACTAAACTAAAAGCATTTGACAGTGTCAGAAAATGAGCAAGACTAAGCTAAAAGCATGTGACAGTTGTCAGAAAATAAGCAAGACTAAGCTAAAAGCATGCGACAGTTGTCAGAAAATTAACAAGACTAAACTAAAAGCATGTGACACTTGTCAGAAAATTAACAAAACTAAACTAAAAGCATGTGACAGTTGTCAGAAAATGAGCAAGACTAAACTAAAAGCATGTGATAGTGTCAGAAAATGAGCAAGACTAAGCTAAAAGCATGTGACAGTTGTCAGAAAATTAACAAGGCTAAGCTAAAAGCTCATGGCAGTTGTCAAAAATGAGCAAGACTAAGCTAAAAGCAATTCCCCGTAACTGGTATATAATCCTTTATTTAGAAATAACGTGACGCAGAGAGTAAGATGACCACAATCGTAAAACCACTGTCGCAGAATTCATTTATTGATCGTTGGGTTTGAAGCTTCCCAGCGTTACACAGATTAATAAAAATAAATAAATAAGTGATTACAGAACTGAAAATATTTCTGTCCAGAGCCAAGATGAGTAAATACGAGGTATTTTGAGATGTATGCGCCCTTCAGGGTTAGTAATGTTGATGATGATTACCAAACAAAAATTAATACGTAAGTACCAGAGCAGAGGAGAAAGTTTAAAGTAAATCAAAATACTTAAACAAAGTATTCACCACAAATATTCACCACAAAAGTAAGATAAATTTCAAAATATTACAAAGCAGTGCATTCCCAATATAAATGCATGAGTTAATATCTTACTTACTTAGTCGTTCCCCTTCTACCCTGAGGTGTAGAGGTTTGGAAGAGAGAGCGCCAGACTATCCCATCGGCTGTCTTCCTCCTGGCCTGGATCCATTCTAGTCCTCGGTCCTTCAAAGATTGTCTAACGTTGTCCTCCCAGCGGACTCTGAGTCGTCCTGGGGGTCTGGATCCCTGGCTCATTGTTTCCCATGCTTGTCGTGGTAGCCGATCTTCTCCGATTCTGCAGACATGGCCAAACTATCTTAGTTGGGACTGTTCTACTTGGGTCTGCATGGGGTGGGATTTTAGGCCTTGACGTATCTTCTGGTTGCGGACCATGTCTCTTCTTGTTACTTCAACCACCTTCCTCTGATACCTCATTTCTGAGGTTTGGATCTGGCTTTTATGGGTTACAGTCATTGCCCATGACTCGCATCCATATGTCAAGACTGTGACATAGGTGGAGCGGTATACAGCAATCTTCGTTTTCTTACCAACCTCTCTCTTGCTGAGGAATCCTTGATTTATGGCTTGAAAAAGTCTCCCAGCTGCTGCTTTTCGAGTGGCCAACTCTTCTTTCATGCCTCCCTTTCGGTGTGGTGAAGTGGGATGTTATAAATATTTATAGGGGACTTAGTGTACTGACTGAGATCAGCTGTGAAGGTATATATATCTAATAAGAGTAGTGTATTATATATAACCTTACTTGCTGCCACATATGTATACCTCAGTCAGAATTATTCTGGAATAGTGTGATGACTACGTTATATGTCTAGGGTATGTGTATGATGAAGTGTAAGTCAAAACAACAACAGACAGATAAACAATTTAATTTATTCCACTACACTTGACAACACTGTGACACTCACATACATAAAACACTCTACAAGGATATCTTAAAGGAGTCACTGATAACTTTTCAAATAACAATATGTATTCATTGCTGTCATGAATGAATATGTGTCCTGATTCAAATACAAAGGGAACCAGGAATCACAATCAATTTTAATTACAAGTTATATGTACAGAATTTATCAATATGAATATTGTAGTGACATATATTATTAAAAGTATCCTATGTGTGTCAGTTTTGTAGTAGTAATATGAGGTAATACTGGTTTTGTTTTGTTCAAGCTCTGTTGGTATTTGTCATCATGACTTCAATAGTTTGTCTTTATTGGAACTAGTATTGGAGATGTTCTCAGTTCCTGATATTAAAACAGTTTAATTCCCCTCTTAATGTTATTTTTACAATGTCATTTTAAGATGGGGGTACATAATGTTGAGCTCAGCTGACCACATCAGCTTATCTTGCGTGATGGCGGCAGGAAAAGACTCCTCTGCTCGATTTCTCCCCTGGGCTCTGGAGACACCTCACTGATAGCTAAATGGACCAAGGAGTATGCTGTCCGACTCTGGATTCAGCAAAGCTCTGACCAGGTGCTGCTCAATACCATCAAGACCACGGTCCCACAATTCATAGAATAAACACAGATACGTTGACTAGCAATGAATTCTGGCACAAATACTGGCACAAATTCCCATCTGCTTATGTTCCAGGCTTTTATTTAGCAAAAATATGAGCTGGCTTCAACGCACTGTTGCTTTATCAAGCTTATTTGAACTAGTGGTCTCGAACTAACGCTCCTAAGTGATTATATCAGCGAGTCTGGCCAATGGAGCCACGTTTCGACAAGTGTTTGAAAAAATTTTACCTTCCTACGTCTCCCCTAACAACCAAGGATAGCATTTATAGTCCGACTAATCGTGTTTAGCCTTACATATCATTCCAGCCAATCAGTTCAAATGTAACTTGTGGCCCATTTCCCGTACAATGGTGGTTTAAAAAAATCTACCACTGAGCGATTCTGATTTTGGGTGTTGTCTGACAGCACCATCATTTTATTTTGGCTATAACTTGTTAATTCCTAGACTATTTGCGTAACGTTTTACATATTCTTTGTCAGCAAGCCCTAAGGAACCCAAATATACAAATTTAAAAGAGCTAAGTGGCTGCGTTCAAAATATGCAATTTCTTCTACCTCCTGTTTCGAAGATGTGCTGTCTGGGTACTATAATGTTTTCAAACGTAAACCCATCTATTGTCATCTTTCCTAATAAGAGTTTTTCAGGATTTAAAAACCTAACTCTGGGAAGGGTAGTGAATTTTATCACTGTCGATTTGAAATAAAGTTAGTGCATGTGGCCTTACACGCGTGATGGCAGCAATTGTGTATCGCGCGACGCGTGTTTAGTGTTGCACGTGTTCGGCTTTATGCCTCTCCCTTCTCTCTATCCTTTAGTCCATCTGTCTTTCGTTTTTGTAACGTAGTATAATTAATGTTAGGCTTAATTTAGGTCATTACGCAGTGTGCCTCTCAATGTTTTTCTTAGAAATGCAATACCCGTTTTAATGTGTTGTGGAAACGCTTGTATTTATGCAGTGGCTTATATTTAACGTGGAAACGTTACAATTTGCAGACGAAGCATAAAACAAAGGGGGATTTCGAGTACATTCTTTGTGACAGCACTGTTATTTTACCATTGCTCTTTTCTTTATTAGAATTTATTTGTTAGGCTTTATATTTACCTGATAATTTATATATGTGGATTAGAATATTTCACGACACCTCCCCTCTTAAAACAGACATCCCATGTCAGTCCTTTATTCTATATACACACAGATAAATGTAAGTCAACTTGACTTTACTCTGCTGTGGTGCTATCATGGTTTTATGTAGTTGGGTCCATTCAGAGTAGGCACTACTCATGAAATCTGCCTCAGACTTCTACAACCAATAATATATTTCGGTTATGTTACTGAACAGCCGCAAGTGTGAGTGCTTGTCTTAATGCTGCTTCGCAACCCGTATTCACCATTTCTCTTCTCTGAGTCTGCGCAATGACATGTCCAGAGAACATTATATTTCCCTCAAAATGTACGTTATGAGGAGATAACATATACCTGGTGATAGCAGAGTTTTCGTAGTGGATCCCATAATCTTCTTATTATCCTGTATGAAACATTCGGAATATCCTCAATCAAAGAGGCAACTCAGGGATTCATTACGTTCCTCCGAAATGTTTACATCCAACAATTTTCTCATCATTCTAGAGAAGACACTAGGCGCATTCTTCAATCCAAATGGCAATCTATTAAACTCATAGTGTCCTTCTGAGGTACTAAAAGCTAGGTATGGTCTAACCTCAGGCTTTACTGGAATGTGATAGTATCCTTTACTCAGATCCACTTTTGAGAAATATTTAGCTTTATTTAGTCTGGCAAACAGCTGATTTGTATCCGGCAATGGATCCACCTGTCCTTCTGTAATAGCATTCAGTCTCCTGTAATCTATACAGAGTCTATGTTCTCCAGAGGGCTTCCTTAAGAGTACAACACCGGAACTATACGAAGATTCACTGTGCGAAATAATTCCTTCCTTCAATAGATAGTCTATCTCTTCCTTCAAAGCTTTCTCCTTAGCAAACGGAATCGAATATGGTTTCATACAGACAGGTGTGGGGTCTATCAGTTTCATATCATATTCCAATAGGTTTGTATGCCCTGGTCGGTCTGTTAACACCTCTGCATGATTATTTAGAACCTGTTGCACTCTCTCTTTCTGAGTTTTCGTTAAATGTGTACTGATTTTCACCTGTGCTGCTGTCTCACAGGGGTGAAATGGATATTCAAATGATGAAAGTGGTTCCTTTTTCATCTCCATGGCGATGGACAAGGTCAACAAGTGTGTCTCTTCCTGATGTTCTCTTTCCAAATATTTCTTCAGGAGATTCACATGATAGATTTTTTCTTTCCCCTTCTTATCTATCTTATAATTTGTTCTAGACACCTTCTCTAAAACTGTATATGGACCCTGCCATCCAATTTGTAACTTATTCTGACTCCCGGGGAGAAGAAGCAGTACCTTCTCTCCCACAGCCAAATCTCTGTCTTTCGCCTTCCTGTTATAATAGGCAGCATGTTTCTTCCTGGCGTGTTTCAAATTTTCATTGGCAAGTTTCCAGCCAGTTTTTAAACGAGTGGTCAGCTCATTCACATATTGGTATGAAGATGTAATGTTTTCCTCTGCCTTTTCATCAGTCCACGTTCTTAACAAAGCTACATATGGACCTTTAATTTTGTGGACCTATTTGTCCATGCACCGGTATGGTCTCTTCCACTCGAAGCTTTATAGTGATGATTTTTCCTCCCAGAATTATCATTCACAAAACGACCGCTACCAATTTTTCTCTTGGGGCTGTCTCCCCACTTAAAATTCTTGATGAGAGATTTCCTCTCTACATCCTCTTCCTCCAGTTTGTTTAAGTCCGATTGAGGGATTGTCGGCTTATCCTGGGGTACAACATCTTTTTGCACTCTCCGCATAGTGGCCATTGTAAAACAGTTAAGTGAAGCTTGTCCGTGAAAAGGGGCTTCCCATTCCATTTGGTCCACTTTATCAAATCTATGTTTCTTTTTATTATCAGGCCTAATTTTGCCCCGTGGCGTGTCCAGGTCCTGATCAATGTTCCCACTTGTGGGTGTTCCCTCATGTGCTATGCTACACCTTTCGACAAAATTCTCAATGTCCCATCTTGCTTTGGGCCAATAATAATTGTGAGCCACCTTTTGAATGATGGTACCTATCTTCTCATGGTCCCCATCTGGTTTCACATGTAGGCTCCTTATTAAGTCTGCCCTATATCTTTTAGGAAGTACCAGCAGTCCCTGACCTTTGGATCTAGCTCCAGTCTTCCTATACATCAACTTGTTTTTCATGTAAAAATCTCCCTTGCCTGGAGTTGTATGACAAGTTGACAATTTTCTGAAACAAGGCTTGAGTGTTTTATCCCCAGCCTGTGCCTTCCTCATCTCTTCTGGAGTGGTATCTAACATAATATCCTCCTCCTGTCTTGAGGTCGACCTGACCTGAAGGGTTGCCATATACACAGGTTTCCTTCTGCAACGGTCAGTGTCATGATTGTCCATCTGACAATTCTTACACCACCTTTTTCCTTGGTTGAAAGATTTTCTTTCATCATATTTCCTTTCATCGAATTGTGGGAATTTATTTTTATTTTCATACCGTGGCCTATCAAACTGGTGATTACCTTTGTTTTGATCCCTAGGATCAAATTTATTAAAGTTCTGTGGTGCCCTAAAGTTATCCACTTGTTTCTTTTTATTACCTGTTACCTCTGCTTGAGCTGCTTGATACCTTTCAGCAACATTTAGCAACTCACCCAGCCTCTCTGCACCTTGTTCCATGAGAAACTTTCTCAGGTCTGGAGCCATGGACTCTCTTAATTGCTCTATAAGGACCATTTCCTTAAGATCTTGGGTTTTCCCCAGAGAAGTCCATTTCTCCAAGTATGTCTCTATTCGTGCAGAGAAAAACTGGTGATAGGTTTCACCTGACAGTAGTTTAGCATTCCTAAATTTTTTCCTATAAAATTCTGCATTCTTTTCATATCTTAACAAAAGAGCCTGCTTTAGCATGTCATAATTTTCCTGATCACCTCTGCTCATTTTTGCAAAAACTTCATAAGCTGCCCCACGAAGTCCTTGAGATAACTTTAAGCTCCACCTTTCTCTCTCTAACCCATACGTGGTAGCTAATAGTTCATACCTATTTAGGTAGCTCTCTATATCATCGTCTTTCTCAACAAAATGATCTAAATGAAAATTCATAGCTGAGGTTGAGGCTCCTTGGCTAGCGGTGGCATCAGAGGCAAAGGGACTGGCACCATTTTCAGGAGCATGGCCTTGAAACTCAAACTCCCTTAGTCGTAACTCATGTTCCCTTTGTAATCTCTTCTCCTCCTTTTCTGCTTCCCTCTCTGCAGCTAATTTCTTCTCTTCTCTTTCTGCAGCCTGTCTTCTTTCCTCGGCTTCCCTTTCTGCAGCTAATCTTTTGTCTTCTCTTTCTGCTTCCAATTTCTTAGCCTCAGCCTCAATCTGCAACCTCTTAATTTCTTTTTCAGCCTCTAATTTTCTTTCGGCTTCAAACCTTCTTTCTTCGCGTTCAATAAATTTGTCACATTCCGTAGTGACATAGGCAAACATAACTTGCCCATCTAATCCTAACTCTTTTGCAGTCTGAACAGCAGCAGATCGAAATTTGGCCAGGTCCGCCATTGTCTATCAGGTAAATTTATACAATGTCTAACCAACAATTCAATCTCTAAATATATATATCTAATGGACAACACAGGCACCGTGAGCTCAACCTTATTTAATTCCACCCAAGGATACCTTTTAATTCTTATATTCCCTGAAGTGAATTACCCCCACTATTTTTAATAGGTAAAGATTCAAAATCCCAAGAGCGAGACCCCAATATATGTGGTGAAGTGGGATGTTATAAATATTTATAGGGGACTTAGTGTACTGACTGAGATCAGCTGTGAAGGTATATATATATCTAATAAGAGTAGTGTATTATATATAACCTTACTTGCTGCCACATATGTATACCTCAGTCAGAATTATTCTGGAATAGTGTGATGACTACGTTATATGTCTAGGGTATGTGTATGATGAAGTGTAAGTCAAAACAACAACAGACAGATAAACAATTTAATTTATTCCACTACACTTGACAACACTGTGACACTCACATACATAAAACACTCTACAAGGATATCTTAAAGGAGTCACTGATAACTTTTCAAATAACAATATGTATTCATTGCTGTCATGAATGAATATGTGTCCTGATTCAAATACAAAGGGAACCAGGAATCACAAGCAATTTTAATTACAAGTTATATGTACAGAATTTATCAATATGAATATTGTAGTGACATATATTATTAAAAGTATCCTATGTGTGTCAGTTGTGTAGTAGTAATATGAGGTAATACTGGTTTTGTTTTGTTCAAGCTCTGTTGGTATTTGTCATCATGACTTCAATAGTTTGTCTTTATTGGAACTAGTATTGGAGATGTTCTCAGTTCCTGATATTAAAACAGTTTAATTCCCCTCTTAATGTTATTTTTACAATGTCATTTTAAGATGGGGGTACATAATGTTGAGCTCAGCTGGCCACATCAGCTTATCTTGCGTGATGGCGGCAGGAAAATACTCCTCTGCTCGATTTCTCCCCTGGGCTCTGGAGACACCTCACTGATAGCTAAATGGACCAAGGAGTATGCTGTCCGACTCTGGATTCAGCAAAGCTCTGACCAGGTGCTGCTCAATACCATCAAGACCACGGTCCCACAATTCATAGAATAAACACAGATACGTTGACTAGCAATGAATTCTGGCACAAATACTGGCACAAATTCCCATCTGCTTATGTTCCAGGCTTTTATTTAGCAAAAATATGAGCTGGCTTCAACGCACTGTTGCTTTATCAAGCTTATTTGAACTAGTGGTCTCGAACTAACGCTCCTAAGTGATTATATCAGCGAGTCTGGCCAATGGAGCCACGTTTCGACAAGTGTTTGAAAAAATTTTACCTTCCTACGTCTCCCCTAACAACCAAGGATAGCATTTATAGTCCGACTAATCGTGTTTAGCCTTACATATCATTCCAGCCAATCAGTTCAAATGTAACTTGTGGCCCATTTCCCGTACAATGGTGGTTTAAAAAATCTACCACTGAGCGATTCTGATTTTGGGTGTTGTCTGACAGCACCATCATTTTATTTTGGCTATAACTTGTTAATTCCTAGACTATTTGCGTAACGTTTTACATATTCTTTGTCAGCAAGCCCTAAGGAACCCAAATATACAAATTTAAAAGAGCTAAGTGGCTGCGTTCAAAATATGCAATTTCTTCTTCCTCCTGTTTCGAAGATGTGCTGTCTGGGTACTGTAATGTTTTCAAACGTAAACCCATCTATTGTCATCTTTCCTAATAAGAGTTTTTTCAGGATTTAAAAACCTAACTCTGGGAAGGGTAGTGAATTTTATCACTGTCGATTTGAAATAAAGTTAGTGCATGTGGCCTTACACGCGTGATGGCAGCAATTGTGTATCGCGCGACGCGTGTTTAGTGTTGCACGTGTTCGGCTTTATGCCTCTCCCTTCTCTCTATCCTTTAGTCCATCTGTCTTTCGTTTTTGTAACGTAGTATAATTAATGTTAGGCTTAATTTAGGTCATTACGCAGTGTGCCTCTCAATGTTTTTCTTAGAAATGCAATACCCGTTTTAATGTGTTGTGGAAACGCTTGTATTTATGCAGTGGCTTATATTTAACGTGGAAACGTTACAATTTGCAGACGAAGCATAAAACAAAGGGGGATTTCGAGTACATTCTTTGTGACAGCACTGTTATTTTACCATTGCTCTTTTCTTTATTAGAATTTATTTGTTAGGCTTTATATTTACCTGATAATTTATATATGTGGATTAGAATATTTCACGACATTCGGTCTATAATAGCTCCGGGGTATTTAAAGTGGTCGACCTGCTCCAGGACCTGTTCTCCCAGCTTAATCTGATGTCTTCTTTCTTCTCGTGATATCACCATGGATTTTGTTTTAGAGCTGCTTATGACCATTCCTCTCTTCTCCAGCTCTTCCTTCCAGACTTGCAGGATGGATTGGAGATGTGCCTCTGATTTAGCAATCAGGGCAACATCATCAGCAAATGCCAGCTCTGAAATACAGACCTGTCTCATCTTCCAGTACACCACTGAATACTTTCTTGTTCTCTCCTTACATGCCTTGATGACATCGTCCATGAGGAGTATGAAAAGATAAGGTGACAGGATATCACCTTGTCTTACACCAGTTTTGGTCCTTAACTCTTCTGACTTATAGTTTGCTGTCCTCACATAATTTCTGCAAGACTTGTTGAAGCTCTGTATAGCATGAATCAGAGGTGCAGGAATGTTTTTCCTTGCCAAACAGTCCCAAAGTTTGCTCCAGGGGACCCTGTCAAACGCCTTTTCCAGATCTATGAAGCAAAGATGGATCTCACTCTTATACTCGAGGGCCTTTTCGCTCAGCTGTCTGAGTGTGAAGATAAGGTCTTGAGTACTTCGGTTTGTTCGGAATCCGCACTGGACCTCATCCAATTGTGGCTCAGCAAGGCGTCGGAGTCTCTGCTCTAGGATTCTAGAGTAGATTTTTTTACCAGGGACACTGAGAAGGGATATGCCTCTATGGTTTCCACACTGTCGATTGTCACCCTTTTTGAAAATTGGTGTTATGATGACAATCTCCCAATCCTTTGGTATGGTTTTGTTGCACCACGCTGCCTGTAGGACCCTTAAAAGTAATAGATCCCGTTATGCTCCCATGTACTTAACCATTTCTGGTGTTATACCATCATGCCCTGCTGCTTTGCCCATCTTGATTTTCTCCAGTGCTGCCTTCAGTTCTTCCATCTTTATGTCATCTTCACCATCATTGGTTTTCTCTTCTGTGCTAGTGGTTATCATTTCTGATGCTTCACCATGCTCACCATCCAGGAGTTCTGAGAAATATTCTTTCCATCTTTCCATTACTTTCTTCGGGGCAGTAAGCAAGTGAGTTAATATCAAGGGCAATAATTAAAAAGATAGCACACAATAAATCAGAGTACAAACATCCCAAAACTCAACAGGGTGACGGGAGGTATACTCAAAAACAGGGAAGAGATACACCAATAGATCTTAGAAAACACAACAACAAACGCCAGAGAAATTGCAGTCTGGAAAAACAACAAATGTAAGATACTATATAGAAAAAAGGAACACTATATACCCAATTTATAACCCATATTCGGTTGCACTGGGTATCCCATGCACAAAAGAAAATTCAATGGTTTGTGCAAGGTCCTAAAACCAACAACAACAACAAATTATGTTGATGAAACTGTGAGCGAAGCATTACAATTGCTGAAAAGTGAGAGCATGAATATCTTTCTTATCAGTATAGAGCAGAATTTCTTAACTCTGTTAGTGCCCCTTTGATTGTCCAATGAATGCCATGGACACCTTTGATTGTCCGATGAATGCAATGGACACCTTTGATTGTCCGATAAAGGCTATGGATACCTTTGATTGCCCGACGAAGGCAGGAATCCCCTTGATTACCCGATGAAGGCTATAGACCTCTTTGATTGTTTGATGAAGGATGTGGACCTCTTTGATTGTTTGATGAAGGATGTGGACCTCTTTGATTGTTTGATGAAGGATGTGGACCTCTTTGATTGTTTGATGAAGGATGTGGACCTCTTTGATTGTTTGATGAAGGATGTGGACCTCTTTGATTGTTTGATGAAGGATGTGTACCTCTTTGATTGTTTGATGAAGGATGTGGACCTCTTTGATTGTTTGATGAAGGATGTTGACCTCTTTGATTGTTTGATGAAGGATGTGGACCTCTTTGATTGTTTGATGAAGGATGTGGACCTCTTTGATTGTTTGATGAAGGATGTGGACTACTTCTTGGACAGAAAAATTGCACAAAAGCATAATGAAAAGTTTTAATATAAAATTTTAAGTTACATACTCGGACCACCCTAGAACCCATTCATGGACCAGTAAGTGGTCCGCTGACCCACAGGTTTAGAAATCCTGGTAGAGATAGTGAATTCATTATCATTAAGTGAGACAACGTATGACAAACACAATAATAAGATCGTCATTTGTGTTTTCATATTTGTGTTTCGTGGCTAACGAATTTGAGAGGGGGGGGGGGGAATGCGGTATACTACTTAGAAACCAGAGATCCAGATTCTACGATTAGATGGGGGGAGGGGGGGAGGGGGGAGGAGGGGCGGCGAAACGAGAGCGAAAGGGTTTTGATTGATCGATGGATTAATCTTCAGATTCTCCATGTTACTATTAATACCATTTTACTATTACTTTTGTTGTCGTTTGAAAGATTCAGACAAAATGACAGTGGAACAGGAACATGAGGAGAAGATGCTAAAGTTTAATATGACACACATTAAAAACACTCGTTAGCATTGCAGTAGTAGTCCCTGTTCTAGTGTCACCAAGGTTAGAGAAATACAATCAATCAATCAATACCCTTTAGCTCTCCAAGGAGCATTCTTCTTCTTCTTCTTCTTCTTCCGTCCTTAGCCAAAGACCGACCAAGCAGTCAGAGGCCATCACGCCTTGTGGCGTCTTAAGGGCAACAGCAGATTGATTTTCTCTGTTGTAGTTTCCCATCACGCCTAGCGGCGTCTTTAGGGCAACAACAAATAGATCCATCTGCCGTTGTTTCCGTAATCGGTGTGACAAGCCAACGGGTGATCAGCCCATTGGGCCCAAGGAGCATTGATCTTCAATAAATACATGCCAGATCATCCTGTCACGGTGCCATCAGCTCAACTTCTTGAGAGAACCTGAGAGAAATGCAGGTAAACCGAGAAACGTGTCGAAAAGAGAACTGGAGATAGACAGAAAGAGAGAAAGATCTAAAGTCCAAGGACGGATGACACAGAACATGAGGGCTTGGTATGTTTGTTCAGAACTGTCACGGGATTGCCTCCCCTTGCTGTGCAGTGGTGGTCCACTAATGGTCACAACGCAAGCGTATCTAAAAGTAGGTCGTCCAAGGTATCTATCTTCGCGCAAGATTACTCTTGGCAAAGATGTAAATAGAAGATGAATGTCGTTTCTACCTTAGGGGAGCCTTCACAAGAAATTGCCTGAAGTCAAGAACAAACGCTGCTTAAGGGCTTAGCAAATTTGTTTACTTATTATCTGGTCCGTCGCCTTTTGTGAAGGGGTTATGCAATGATTCTGGCTCGTCAAGCCCCCAGTTGGAGTAATCAAACGAATGCCCTCTTATAATTAATGGCTCTATATTTATAGATATGTATTTATCAAGAAAAACTGGCTCATACGTTTGCTTTCGTACAAATAAACTGAATCAACTATTATTGTTTAGTTTAAAATAACATACAACAAATGTAATAGTCAATTAGTCTGTATCATGGGAAAATAAATATGGAAAATTGGGTGAAAGTTATATTACCTTTTTCTTCATTGAGGTTTTGGTAGGGCGTTAATAATAATGTCCTTATTTTTGCTGTAGCCTGTTATATAAAACTTAGCTCCAGATGCGTCCTGCAGCTGTGGTTTCCGTCACTTATTTTTGGTGATGTATACACTTCTCCACGTAATTCGTCCACTGTAGGCGGTTGGTGGTGATATTCTTCTTTCACACTAGTGGCGTAGGAACTTCAGTACTTAAGTCTGATGTCTTGTAACCACGAACTGTGACAAATTATAAAGAAACAAATGCCTCAGTACATTTGTTCTCCGCAAACTAACAGGCCCATATTCATGCGCTCCACCCACGAATGTTAACCTCTCAGAAGAATTAAATTCCCGAGCAGACAAAGTAACTCAGGGAATATGATGAAATTTCACCAATATCCTTCTGGGTATTAACTAGGAAATTGCTGCTGGAATTCATGAATAATGATTTGCCTGAATTACAATTAAAAAGGTATATAAATCTCACAAAATGATTCTATTTAAAATATTAATTTTAATATCCACGCGTGGCCTCTTACACAGTGATGTCGTATCGTTACCTAAGACTTCCGGCGCACCTCTGCTTATCACCTTTATCTGCGTGCCTCCGCTAGACAGATGTCTGGTCAGACCGTATTGTCTTCTTTCATCGTATCACAACACCGGCTTGTGTCAACATGATCAACAGCTTTCCAATGGGGTCAAATGTTTGACCGCCCCGTTTCCACAGGTGGTCAGACAGATTAGGCGATAAAATATTATCGCTGGCCGGGTCACCAAACCTGGCGAATCGTAAAAACAGTCTGGGAGTGGAGTGTGAAACAATAAGATACGCATTACTCCCATAGCAAATACTGCCATAGGGGAGTTCACCATGCTATGTCCAGCATAGAGCAAAATAGTGAAAATAACGAATGAAAAGGCATGATTTATGCCAAATAAAAGCGATGAGTGCGAAAAATGAAGAAAAAGAAAGGATACTGCCGGAGGGCTGAAGGTGTGAGAGATCACACAAAAGAGCATGTTCAGACGTTTTGTCACAAGGACCCTGTGCTCCACGTGGAGCTGAAAGTTATTGAATGTAGCCATGAAACATTTTAACCACCCCAGGAGTACTGGCCTTCATGAAACACATGCCAAGTCTTCATGTCACAAGCCAACAGCTCAAGCTCTTGCTACTTCTTCCTCATCATTTTCATTTCTGTCTCCGGATCTCTTCTCCGTGTGTTTATTTGGGATGTACCTCGCCTTTCTTTCCCTGAGGATTCCATAACAAGGACTGTCTTATAATGCTATCAATATATTTTCTCAAGATGTGTCCTATCCATCGCGAGCGTTTTCTTTTCATCTCTTGTTCCACTGGCACTTGTCTGGTTGAAGAAGATTAAGAAGAACCAAAAAAAAAAAAAAAGACTAAAGCTATTAAAATCAGCTATAACTATCGTTAGTTGCCCCGCAGGAGCACTTGACCTCTTGAGCTCGGTGGACTGACAGGAAAAGGAGTCCCGTTAAACTGATTGTGATGTGAGCTTGTCTACATCTTCTCTGGGTTTATGGTCGGCAATAAACTTGAACATGAAGTCGTGGACGAGTCTGGATCTCTGGTTTCTAAGTAGTATACCGCGCCCCCTACACGCTTGCGATGGGCTTGTCCATTCACTAATCTCTAGCACTCAAACGGTCACACACCAGGGACACGTTTTAATGAAAGCAAACTCGTTAATATAACAGACGAAACCACTTTTCGTCTATGAGGAAGTCATAAAGGAGATGCTACTAGTAGTAGTAGTAGTAGTAGTAGTAGTAGTAGTAGTAATAATAGTAATAGTAAGTGTTGAGAAGTGGAAAAGGAAGACGGCGATGGGTTACTCTCTTAAGTAGAGCTAATGTGAAATGAAAATTCCAGCAATAAAACTGTTTGTTGTAACGGCCACAGCAATAGTAGCCCAAACAATAGTAGTACTAGCCACAGTAGTTGTAGTACTTAACAGCAGCTGTAGTAGTAATAATTCTGGCGGTGGGAGAGTGGTTGCACTTGCAATAGTTGTAGTAGTAATACTAGTAGCAGTAGTAGTAGTTGTGGTAATAGTAATAAGTTGTAATAATAATAATAGTTGTGGTGGGGCGCTGTTTGAATATATTGTGGGTTCGTTTTTATTATTTCAGATAAATTGCTACCCCTGTCCACAGTTCAAGTATATGTTGATTATGTTAATGTATATTTGATTACTCCTGCTGTTGTTTCATAATAATGCTCGTTATTCTGTTACGTCCAGGGTGACCCAACGATTATAGTTTTATTCCATACTCAACAACATACATGTGGGTTCTTTAACTGACCCAATCACCAATGACGAACTAAAACAGTCTTCCTTTTTAACGAACTCAACATCCTTTAATAACGTATATTCCTTTTAGCATACAGAAGCGTTCGTCAAGATTAATCCTTAATTACCAAACCTCATCAATACAGTATTAATCATATGCCAAGAGTATTCCTCCTCTTGTACAAACCACATCCATTTAGAAAGGTGAACACTTCGCAATATGTTCCCAATGGAACTTACAAGAAAACACAGCGGCCACAAAGCTCAAGGTTTTTTTCTTAACACCTTGGCCATACACATTATAAACATCTCTCTTCTCTCATTTTCCGGTGCGCTTTTTTTCAATATTCCAAATAGTGCCGCATTTATCAGCACTGACTCAAACTCAATAAATCCAACATGTGGTGTGCATGGGCAGACACCACATATTACCCCCCTTGCGCGCTACTGGAAACTGCAGGTTTCCAGGCCATCATTAACTATACTTAACTATAATGATAAAAAGGAAAATCAAATTCAAGCAATGAGTGAAATGATATCACGATGAGTGAAATGCAGTTAAAATATGTGGCAACAACTTGTGAGCAACATATTAATGCTACGAAAATATCGCTATATAATCTACCTATCAATTGATTATGAACATAAATAATGTTTGTTGTCACTTCCTGTACCCAGGACAGTTACGTATTTCAATGTATTACTCTCGACAGAGTATCAGCGATTACATTATTATGTCCTTCTATATGGACGATATCAAAGTCATACGCTTGCAACTGCAATGCGAATCTCGTAAGTCTTGCACTTGGTGATTTACAGGTTTGGAGATATGTTAACGTTCTCTGATCTGTCATTATAGTAAAATGCGTACCTACCACATACTTTTGAAGTTTATTCAAAGTCCATACTATACCCAAAAGTTCTCTGTCGAAAATAGAGTATTTAGATTCGGCTTCCGACAGTTTCCTACTCAAGTAGTAAATCGGATGAAACTTGCCATCAAAACTTTGTCCCAAACACCCGCCTATTGCATGGAGCGAAGCATCTGTTACAACAGTAAATGATCTTTTTAAATCTGGCAGTCTTAATATAGGATACTGTGAAAAATGAGTCTTAATGTTTTGTAATATGAGTCCAAGACTTTTGCTCTGCTCAATGACAAGTTTGGACGAGCAACGGAAAATTGTTGACCTAATTTGTCCATTTCCTCGATACTAGTCGGATTACGTTCTTGTAAGAATGATACAATATCCTGGTTTACCGAAGAAACAATTTTATCTCTTAATAAGAGATCACATAATCCTTCAAAAGTTTTAGGGATAGAAGCCTGTTCAACCCATCTTTGGAGACATAGTTTTATGGAGGAAACAAAATCCTCAAAATTTTTACCGTCTACCGGCAACATGGATCGAAACTTTTGTCTATAGCCTTCCTGATCCAGACCATATCTGCGTATAAATGCTGCCTTTACGACCTGAAAATCATGTCTTTTATCTTGGTCTATACCTAGATAGACCCCAACTGCATCACCTGTGAGGAGACCCGAAAAAACACCAGACCACGAATCTTTATCAATATTTAAGCAAGAGACTCTTTCCTGAAATCTTAATAAATAAAAACTTATATCGTCGTGAGGAGGAGAAAAGGGTGGTAGTCTTAAATTAAAATTAGGGGTTGTGATTGCCTTCCTCGATGAACCATTACTATCAGAATCATGGGAAACATGATGTTGTTGAAAACGAAGTTTCTCAACCTCAAAAGCTTTCTCCCTTTCAAATTTTGCCTCCTCGGCAGCAATTTCAGCGAAACGAATTGCCTTTTCATGTTCCATTTTCTCTCGTTCCGCAGCGATTTCTGCCATACGAATTCTTTCTTCCTTATTTGCCTTTTCTTGCGCCATAGAAAATTCCCTTTCTTCTCTTTCTTTTTTCTCATTTCTTTCTCTTTCTTCTTTTGCCTCTGCTTTTTCATATGCAGTCAAAGCAATTTTTTTTAAAATATCACCTTCCATACTCAGTGCCTTTCCTTGTTTAATAAAATAGTCAAGAGTCGCCATAGTATACTAAGAAGTATAACTTTTATAAACAATAAATCAATATCTATATCACCTGCACAACTCACTTAGACGTGATATAATTATCGTGTATGATTATGCTTCTTGTTATCCACAAGAATCGTAGGATATATAACAAGCAATATTATTGTATTATAGTTGATCAATAAATAATGAATCATATGTATGCTGCAAAGGAAAATTATCACATGCCATGAATAACGAAAGACATGGATGGAAACAAAATAAGGAAACGACAAAATTGTAAATAGTCAAAAATTCTAAGACAAAAAAAAAATTAAAGTTTCCACCAGTAATAAACGAGACAAAACGACAAATCACTTTTACCATTAATGTAAATTTTACAAAAGATAGCCAGGAAAGACCCACGCCAGACTAAATTTCCAAACAAAATTGAAATTTAAAAAAAATACGACAAATCACAGCACAGCTAACACGCATGAAAGCCTTAATTTCAAACAGAGCGGTAATCACGACAGCACTAAATGCTGAATCCCTGAAAGAAATTAATGCAATCAACCTATAGAAATACGACACTGAAACGTAAAATGCCTCCTAAACAGTCGCCCGCAAGAGACAAAGAAAAGAAACATATAACACAAAAGAAGCGAGATTTGCCCAACAATGATAGGACCAACAACCATGACGTTACAAAAACATCAATTATCTGAATCGACCATGAGTATCCACTCCACGATGTAACTCCAATGCATCGTTCTACGCAATATCACATTGAATCGTTCACTAATTATTCAGTTAACTAGGACTCTTGGACATGAATTCAACGTCGAAAATGTCCGACCTTCACTCGTGTGAGACACATTGCAGAGATAGTGTCAATATATAATGATAGAGACGAAATGTTAATTTCCAACGAGTGACCGAATAAACTGATGAGGTGACCTTATCAATGTCCTAATGGTTTGATCTAGTACTTCCGAGTCCACTTGTCCAGCGAAACGACCTCCTCGTAAAATCCCAGATTCATATTTCTCCCGTGAAGATATTCGTCAGATTGGTATAGCATCCCTCTCATGGTAAATAAGCGTGAACGATTTCGTCATGGATATAATGTTTTTTTCTGATCCTCAAGTAAGGTACCAGGTCTGGGCATGACCTAGTATACGAATATTGTAAATTTCATGTCTGCACAAAGTTGCATTCCAACAGCTGTCTCTGCATAAAATGTTCATTGTTGAACAGCGATAGATTGATCAAACTTCCCGATATTGTCCCAACAAAGGACTCTGTCTGCCAATAACTTGAGCAACCTTCAAATGTCCTTCAAATCCAACGGACGACAGCCTCCCATATCTGTGGTGGGGCGCTGTTTGAATATATTGTGGGTTCGTTTTTATTATTTCAGATAAATTGCTACCCCTGTCCACAGTTCAAGTACATGTTGGTTATGTTAATGTATATTTGATTACTCCTGCTGTTGTTTCATAATAATGCTCGTTATTCTGTTACGTCCAGGGTGACCCAACGATTATAGTTTTATTCCATACTCAACAACATACATGTGGGTTCTTTAACTGACCCAATCACCAATGACGAACTAAAACAGTCTTCTTTTTTAACGAACTCAACATCCTTTAATAACGTATATTCCTTGTAGCATACAGAAGCGTTCGTCAAGATTAATCCTTAATTACCAAACCTCATCAATACAGTATTAATCATATGCCAAGAGTATTCCTCCTCTTGTACAAACCACATCCATTTAGAAAGGTGAACACTTCGCAATATGTTCCCAATGGAACTTACAAGAAAACACAGCGGCCACAAAGCTCAAGGTTTTTTTCTTAACACCTTGGCCATACACATTATAAACATCTCTCTTCTCTCCTTTTTCCGGTGCGCTTTATTTTCAATATTCCAAATAGTGCCGCATTTATCAGCACTGACTCAAACTCAATAAATCCAACATGTGGTGTGCATGGGCAGACACCACATATTACCCCCCTTGCGCGCTACTGGAAACTGCAGGTTTCCAGGCCATCATTAACTATACTTAACTATAATGATAAAAAGGAAAATCAAATTCAAGCAATGAGTGAAATGATATCACGATGAGTGAAATGCAGTTAAAATATGTGGCAACAACTTGTGAGCAACATATTAATGCTACGAAAATATCGCTATATAATCTACCTATCAATTGATTATGAACATAAATAATGTTTGTTGTCACTTCCTGTACCCAGGACAGTTACGTATTTCAATGTATTACTCTCGACAGAGTATCAGCGATTACATTATTATGTCCTTCTATATGGAGTTAACGTTCTCTGATCTGTCATTATAGTAAAATGCGTACCTACCACATTCTTTTGAAGTTTATTCAAAGTCCATACTATACCCAAAAGTTCTCTGTCGAAAATAGAGTATTTAGATTCGGCTTCCGACAGTTTCCTACTCAAGTAGTAAATCGGATGAAACTTGCCATCAAAACTTTGTCCCAAACACCCGCCTATTGCATGGAGCGAAGCATCTGTTACAACAGTAAATGATCTTTTTAAATCTGGCAGTCTTAATATAGGATACTGTGAAAAATGAGTCTTAATGTTTTGTAATATGAGTCCAAGACTTTTGCTCTGCTCAATGACAAGTTTGGATGAGCAACGGAAAATTGTTGACCTAATTTGTCCATTTCCTCGATACTAGTCGGATTACGTTCTTGTAAGAATGATACAATATCCTGGTTTACCGAAGAAACAATTTTATCTCTTAATAAGAGATCACATAATCCTTCAAAAGTTTTAGGGATAGAAGCCTGTTCAACCCATCTTTGGAGACATAGTTTTATGGAGGAAACAAAATCCTCAAAATTTTTACCGTCTACCGGCAACATGGATCGAAACTTTTGTCTATAGCCTTCCTGATCCAGACCATATCTGCGTATAAATGCTGCCTTTACGACCTGAAAATCATGTCTTTTATCTTGGTCTATACCTAGATAGACCCCAACTGCATCACCTGTGAGGAGACCCGAAAAAACACCAGACCACGAATCTTTATCAATATTTAAGCAAGAGACTCTTTCCTGAAATCTTAATAAATAAAAACTTATATCGTCGTGAGGAGGAGAAAAGGGTGGTAGTCTTAAATTAAAATTAGGGGTTGTGATTGCCTTCCTCGATGAACCATTACTATCAGAATCATGGGAAACATGATGTTGTTGAAAACGAAGTTTCTCAACCTCAAAGGATTTCTCACTTTTAAATTTTGCCTCCTCGGCAGCAATTTCAGCGAAACGAATTGCCTTTTCATGTTCCATTTTCTCTCGTTCCGCAGCGACTTCTGCCATACGAATTCTTTCTTCCTTATTTGCTTTTTCTTGCGCCATAGAAAATTCCCTTTCTTCTCTTTCTTTTTTCTCATTTCTTTCTCTTTCTTCTTTTGCCTCTGCTTTTTTTTTTTCTTATGCAGTCAAAGCAAAATTTTTTTAAATATCACCTTCCATACTCAGTGCCTTTCCTTGTTTAATAAAATAGTCAAGAGTCGCCATAGTATACTAAGAAGTATAACTTTTATAAACAATAAATCAATATCTATGTTATCCTCTGCCTTACTTAGTCCATCACACTATGGGATAGTGTGTCTGATTGGTGTAGTCACAATGTGAATATATATATATATATATATATATATATATATATATATATATATATATATATATATATATATATATATATATATATATATATATATATATATATATATATATATATATATATATATATATATATATATATATATATATATACTATATCACCTATATCACCTGCACAACTCACTTAGACGTGATATAATTATCGTGTATGATTATGCTTCTTGTTATCCACAAGAATCGTAGGATATATAACAAGCAATATTATTGTATTATAGTTGATCAATAAATAATGAATCATATGTATGCTGCAAAGGAAAATTATCACATGCCATGAATAACGAAAGACATGGATGGAAACAAAATAAGGAAACGACAAAATTGTAAATAGTCAAAAATTCTAAGACAAAAAAAAATTAAAGTTTCCACCAGTAATAAACGAGACAAAACGACAAATCACTTTTACCATTAATGTAAATTTTACAAAAGATAGCCAGGAAAGACCCACGCCAGACTAAATTTCCAAACAAAATTGAAATTTAAAAAAAATACGACAAATCACAGCACAGCTAACACGCATGAAAGCCTTAATTTCAAACAGAGCGGTAATCACGACAGCACTAAATGCTGAATCCCTGAAAGAAATTAATGCAATCAACCTATAGAAATACGACACTGAAACGTAAAATGCCTCCTGAACAGTCGCCCGCAAGAGACAAAGAAAAGAAACATATAACACAAAAGAAGCGAGATTTGCCTAACAATGATAGGACCAACAACCATGACGTTACAAAAACATCAATTATCTGAATCGACCATGAGTATCCACTCCACGATGTAACTCCAATGCATCGTTCTACGCAATATCACATTGAATCGTTCACTAATTATTCAGTTAACTAGGACTCTTGGACATGAATTCAACGTCGAAAATGTCCGACCTTCACTCGTGTGAGACACATTGCAGAGATAGTGTCAATATATAATGATAGAGACGAAATGTTAATTTCCAACGAGTGACCGAATAAACTGATGAGGTGACCTTATCAATGTCCTAATGGTTTGATCTAGTACTTCCGAGTCCACTTGTCCAGCGAAACGACCTCCTCGTAAAATCCCAGATTCATATTTCTCCCGTGAAGATATTCGTCAGATTGGTATAGCATCCCTCTCATGGTAAATAAGCGTGAACGATTTCGTCATGGATATAATGTTTTTTTCTGATCCTCAAGTAAGGTACCAGGTCTGGGCATGACCTAGTATACGAATATTGTAAATTTCATGTCTGCACAAAGTTGCATTCCAACAGCTGTCTCTGTATAAAATGTTCATTGTTGAACAGCGATAGATTGATCAAACTTCCCGATATTGTCCCAACAAAGGACTCTGTCTGCCAATAACTTGAGCAACCTTCAAATGTCCTTCAAATCCAACGGACGACAGCCTCCCATATCTGTGGTGGGGCGCTGTTTGAATATATTGTGGGTTCGTTTTTATTATTTCAGATAAATTGCTACCCCTGTCCACAGTTCAAGTATATGTTGATTATGTTAATGTATATTTGATTACTCCTGCTGTTGTTTCATAATAATGCTCGTTATTCTGTTACGTCCAGGGTGACCCAACGATTATAGTTTTATTCCATACTCAACAACATACATGTGGGTTCTTTAACTGACCCAATCACCAATGACGAACTAAAACAGTCTTCCTTTTTAACGAACTCAACATCCTTTAATAACGTATATTCCTTTTAGCATACAGAAGCGTTCGTCAAGATTAATCCTTAATTACCAAACCTCATCAATACAGTATTAATCATATGCCAAGAGTATTCCTCCTCTTGTACAAACCACATCCATTTAGAAAGGTGAACACTTCGCAATATGTTCCCAATGGAACTTACAAGAAAACACAGCGGCCACAAAGCTCAAGGTTTTTTTCTTAACACCTTGGCCATACACATTATAAACATCTCTCTTCTCTCATTTTCCGGTGCGCTTTTTTTCAATATTCCAAATAGTGCCGCATTTATCAGCACTGACTCAAACTCAATAAATCCAACATGTGGTGTGCATGGGCAGACACCACAATAGTAATTGCAAATGTTGTAGTAGCAATGCTAGTAGTAGTTACGTAGTAATTATAGTGTTAATGTTAATAATGATAGCAGTAGTAGTAGTAATAATAGTAAAAAAAAAACAAAAAGTAAAGGATCATGTTACATACCCCTTGAGGCATATTGGGAATATGGTGTTAGGCCCATATTTTCCTGACCATCGGAACACTAGGGGTGATGTGGTCAGCATCACGCCGGCCGCCTTAACCTTCCCAGAGTTGATCTGGTACCCAATTCATGAGGCTGGGTCGACCCCGGAGCCGTTTGTAGTCTAAAACATCCCACCTCAACTGGGGATCGAACCATGGACCACCAAGCCTGGAGTCAGTGCACTAACCACTGAGCTACCGCGGCTCCAAATACTAGTAATAGTAGTTGTAATAATATTAGTTGTAATATTAGTATTTGTGGTAATAGTAGTAGTACCAGCGGTAGTGGTTATAGTAGCATATTTGTAGCAGTATTAGTATTAGCAGTAGGAATAGTAAAGGTACTACTTGCATTTCAGTAGCACTAATGCTAGAAATATTAATAGGTGTAGTGCAACTAGCTGTAACAAGAGTTGTAGTAATGGCAACATTAGTAGTTGTACTAACAGCAGCAGCAGCATTAGTAGTACTTGTAGTGGTTGTATTTTTTGTGGTAGTAGTTGTTGGAATAGCAGCGGCAGTAGTAGTAGCACTAGCGGTAGTGGTAGTAGTAGTCGCAATAATAATAGTAGCAGTAGACGCTATTATAGTGGTAGCTGTAGTATAATTAATAGTAGTAGCAGCAGTATTATTAGTAACAGTAGTAGCAGCAACAGTAGTGGCAGTAAAAGCAAAATTAGAAGTAAGCAGTATAAGAAGCAGAGGTAGTAGTAATAGTAGTAGTAGTAGAAGTGGTAGTAAAAGTTGTAGAAACAGAAGTAGAAATTATAGTAGTAGCAGCAAAAGTAGTAGTAGTAGTTGTAGTAGCAGAAAAAGTAGTAGCAGCAGAAGTAGTAGCAATAGTAGTAGCAGTAGAAGTAGTAGTAATAGTAGTAGTAGCAGAAGTAGTAGTAATAGTAGTAGCAGTAGAAGTAGTAGTAATAGTAGTAGTAGCAGAAGTAGTAGTAATAGTAGTAGTAGCAGAAGTAGTAGTAATAGTAGTAGCAGTAGAAGTAGTAGTAATAGTAGTAGTAGCAGAAGTAGTAGTGATAGTAGTAGTAGCAGAAGTAGTAGTGATAGTAGTAGTAGCAGAAGTAGTAGTGATAGTAGTAGTAGCAGAAGTAGTAGTGATAGTAGTAGTAGCAGAAGTAGTAGTAATAGTAGTAGCAGTAGAAGTAGTAGTAATAGTAGTAGTAGCAGAAGTAGTAGTGATAGTAGTAGCAGTAGAAGTAGTAGTAATAGTAGTAGTAGCAGAAGTAGTAGTGATAGTAGTAGCAGTAGAAGTAGTAGTAATAGTAGTAGTAGCAGAAGTAAAAGTAATAGTAGTAGTAGCAGAAGTAGTAGTGATAGTAGTAGCAGTAGAAGTAGTAGTAATAGTAGTAGTAGCAGAAGTAGTAGTAATAGTAGTAGCAGTAGAAGTAGTAGTAATAGTAGTAGTAGCAGAAGTAGTAGTGATAGTAGTAGCAGTAGAAGTAGTAGTAATAGTAGTAGTAGCAGAAGTAGTAGTAATAGTAGTAGCAGTAGAAGTAGTAGTAATAGTAGTAGTAGCAGAAGTAGTAGTAATAGTAGTAGTAGCAGAAGTAGTAGTGATAGTAGTAGCAGTAGAAGTAGTAGTAATAGTAGTAGTAGCAGAAGTAGTAGTGATAGTAGTAGTAGCAGAAGTAGTAGTGATAGTAGTAGTAGCAGAAGTAGTAGTGATAGTAGTAGTAGCAGAAGTAGTAGTGATAGTAGTAGTAGCAGAAGTAGTAGTGATAGTAGTAGTAGCAGAAGTAGTAGTAATAGTAGTAGCAGTAGAAGTAGTAGTAATAGTAGTAGTAGCAGAAGTAGTAGCAATAGTAGTAGCAGTAGAAGTAGTAGTAATAGTAGTAGTAGCAGAAGTAGTAGTAATAGTAGTAGTAGCAGAAGTAGTAGTGATAGTAGTAGTAGCAGAAGTAGTAGTGATAGTAGTAGTAGCAGAAGTAGTAGTGATAGTAGTAGTAGCAGAAGTAGTAGTAATAGTAGTAGTAGCAGAAGTAATAGTAATAGTAGTAGCAGAAGTAGTAGTAATAGTAGTAGTAGCAGAAGTAGTAGTGATAGTAGTAGTAGCAGAAGTAGTAGTAATAGTAGTAGTAGCAGAAGTAGTAGTGATAGTAGTAGTAGCAGAAGTAGTAGTAATAGTAGTTGCAGGAGAAGTAGTAGTAATAGTAGTAGTAGCAGAAGTAGTAGTAATAGTCGTAGCAGCAGAAGTAGTAGTAATAGTAGTAGTAGCAGAAGTAGTAGTAATAGTAGTAGTAGCAGAAGTAGTAGTAATAGTAGTTGCAGGAGAAGTAGTAGTAATAGTAGTAGTAGTAGCAGAAGTAGTAGTAATAGTCGTAGCAGCAGAAGTAGTAGTAATAGTAGTAGTAGCAGAAGTAGTAGTAATAGTAGTAGTAGCAGAAGTAGTAGTAATAGTAGTTGCAGGAGAAGTAGTAGTAATAGTAGTAGCAGCAGAAGTAGTAGTGATAGTAGTAGCAGTAGAAGTAGTAGTAATAGTAGTAGCAGTAGAAGTAGTAGTAATAGTAGAAGCAGCAGAAGTAGTAGTGATAGTAGTAGTAGCAGAAGTAGTAGTAATAGTAGTTGCAGGAGAAGTAGTAGTAATAGTAGTAGCAGCAGAAGTAGTAGTGATAGTAGTAGCAGGAGAAGTAGTAGTAATAGTAGTAGCAGCAGAAGTAGAAGTGATAGTAGTAGTAGTAGAAGTAGTAGTGAAAAGTAGTAGTAGTAGAAGTAGTAGTGACAGTAGTAGTAGCAGAAGTAGTAGTAATAGTGGTAGCAGAGATCGAGTAATAGTAGTAGCAGCAGAAGTAGAAGTGATAGTAGTAGCAGGAGAAGTAGTAGTAATAGTAGTAGCAGCAGAAGTAGAAGTGATAGTAGTAGTAGTAGAAGTAGTAGTGAAAAGTAGTAGTAGTAGAAGTAGTAGTGACAGTAGTAGCAGTAGAAGTAGTAGTAATAGTGGTAGCAGAGATCGAGTAATAGTAGTAGCAGCAGAAGAAATGGTAATGTAGTAGCAGCAGCAGAAGTGGTAGTAAAAGTAATTGGAGTAGCAGCAGAAGTAGTAGTAAGAGTAGCATCAGAAGAAGTGGTAGTAAAACTAGTTGGAGTATCAGCCGAAGTAGTAATGATAATAGTAACTGCAGAAGTAGCAGTAAAGATAGTTAGATATGTTGCCTACTGTTTGTGTTTCTAGACTGTGTTAGAATGTACGTAGTTATGCTTTATATCGTTTGTCATTATCATTATCATTATTTTCCTTTGTACTCCCTACGGAGCATGGAGTCATCACTGTTGCTGGTCCCGCAGGAAGAATGTACCAAGCAGTGACATGCTCTTGCAGTGTTGATTAATGTGGCACTTTGATTTACATTATGATGTTGCCAGTCCCGTGCACAACCCATATTAGTCGCCTTGTGCGACGAGTCTGAGGGTGCGGAAGTCCTATGTTTTTTCTTCAGAGACGCCCCTGGAACTACACAGGGCTTCTACCGTTTGTGCTTGTTGAATATTGTTAAACGTGTTACGTTCTGTGCATGTGCTTGTTGAATTCATCATGAATATTGTTAAACGTGTTAAGTTCTGTGCGTGTGTTTGTAGAATGTATGTAAATATGCTCACTGCCGCTTGTGCGTGTTTGCGTGTGTCTGTGTGTGTAAAACGTTTGTGGATTTATTATTCTACGCTGTTTGTATGTAGAATGTTTGTAGATATGTTCTTTACCGTTTATGTTTGTGGAGCATTGTTAGATATATTCTCTGCTGTTTGTGTTATGATGTTTGAGATATTCTCTTCTGTGTTTTTGTTTTAAGAACGTTGTGGTATTAAAATTTTAGATATGCTCTCTACTGTTTGTGTTATATTGTTAGATATACTCTCTACTGTTTGTGTTATATTGTTAGATATATTCTCTACTGTTTGTGTTATATTGTTAGATATATTCTTTACCGTTTGTGTTATATTGTTAGATATACTCTCTACTATTGTGTTATATTGTTAGAAACATTCTCTACTGTTGTGTTATATTGTTAGATATATTCTCTACTGTTGTGTTATATTGTTAGATATACTCTCTACTGTTGTGTTACATTGTTAGATATACTCTCTACTATTGTGTTATATTGTTAGATATATTCTCTACTGTTGTGTTATATTGTTAGATATACTCTCTACTGTTGTGTTATATTGTTAGATATATTCTCTACTGTTTGTGTTATATTATTAGATATACTCTCTACTGTTGTGTTATATTGTTAGATATATTCTCTACTGTTGTGTAATATTGTTAGATATATTCTCTACTGTTGTGTTGTATTGTTAGATATATTCTCTACTGTTTGTGTTATGTTGTTAGATATATTCTCTACTGTTTGAGTTAATGTAATATTGTTATAGTGCGTTTCACAATGTTTGCCGCTGTTTAATATTCAATATCTCTGCAACCACTTGATCGTAATTGTTGCAACTTTGCAAATGACCTAATGATCGCTAAGTCCCGAGGGGGACATTTTTTTCCTCGTTAACAAACTAATGGTTTTAAATTTTCTTTATTTAAAGTATACAAAATCGACCACCTCCTAGTCCAACCGTGTATTGACAGGGCTTACCCCTTCATATTTGTGAGCTATTTCGATTTAACATCTTGAACATATTTCACGTGATTTTCCCCGTGTTTCAGCTCACTACCGCACTGTTTTGAACATTACATTGATCCTTCCGGTGTGTTCAGTTACCGTTCTACTGATTGTGTATTTCAGTGCATAGGCGTATCTTGCGGTATTCTAGGTCTGTAATACAATGGGTATGAAAGTCAAGTTCCTTACACTGCATACAATGGCAGTGAAGATGTATAAATATTTCTGCAGAGAAGCTAAGCGTGGTAAACTGAATCGGAGTCTCTCAAATATTTCGAAGAAATAAAAAAGGACCTCACGTAGTAATCAGTTAACAAACCCCTCTAACATTCGAATTGTAAAGACGCCTACGCCGAAAATATGCAACTTCCTTCATTTACGGTAAATTATTTTCTTCCAGGACAAAATAATTACTTCGTTAAAAAAGATCAAAGGAATTAGCCGTTGCAAGAAAAGAACATTACCTGCAACATTGAATTTTATAAAAACTTTGGGACATTGAAAATATAAGACCACATGTAAAAAATCATGTTTATCAGTGCAAGGAATATGGAGATATTTGAAGTCAATCGTCGACCGATCTTTTTGAAACGCACTATAGATATGCTCTTTTCTGTTTGTATTTAAATAATATTGTTAGAAATATTCTCTTCTGTGTGTTATTTAGAACGTTGTGTTTTCGAATTTATAGAAGTTATTTTTTTAGATTTATTCCCCACTGTTTGTATTTATGGAATATTATTAGATATTTCTTCTACTGTATGTAATTAAGGAATAAGTTAGATATATTCTTTATTGTTTGTGTTTTTAGTGTATTGTTATATATGCTTTCTACTTTTCATGTTCTTAGCCCGAAAACTATAACGTATAGTGTTTGTGTTTATAGATATAATATCTGCCGTTTGGGTTTTATACACCGTTGGAGGATATTTTTTGTCCTGTTTGTTGTGTTTGTAGACTGATTTAGATATGGTCTCTGTTAATTTTGTTCCATACAGGGTGATCGAGAAGTCTCTTCGCAGTGTTCTCAGTGCTTTAATAATATGAATGGAACATTTTACGATGTAGTAAATAGTATTATTTTAATTGACTTTAATTAGATTTACTTTACTACTACATAAAGGTAGTATTTTTATTTTATTTTCACAAAAAACATTAGTGTCTGTTTAAATAATTTAAATTGCTATGTAAAATAAAGAAATCTAGAGTTGTAAATTACGACCTTTTTGTGACAGTGCGAAGACGATATGTGAAGAAGAATAAGAATCCGTGTGTAATGTTGTCGTCACTCTCTCTGGCCTACTTTCACACAAGTTCCGCAGTCACAGAAAAACTCTCTTGATGACAGGCGTCCCACTTTTATTAATGAAACCCTATCAGGTAGCATATGAATCATACAGAAAACAATGTTGTCCACAAGTTTACTTTTTGTAGGTAATTCCTATACAACACCATATAACCAAGCTATTTAGGTATTCTCTACGTAACACCATATAACCCAGCACACACTGCTGGACTCTCTGAAATAATAATGAAACAAAATAAACTAGCATCGTACTAATGGACAAACATCATTTACGTAATAATACATACATATGTGTGAAAATATGCAAGTACATGCACTTAAATGACCATGTGTGTGTGTGTTGTGTGTGTTCATGCAGGTCTGCGTATATGTGTAATCATACAATAAACATATCTCAGTCAACAATAATGCCTTCATACTCCTACTAGATACTAACTACATCATCACGCGAGAGACAACTTAATTGAAGCACTTCTATCCACGATGAAATATTTTACACAACTCACTGGTCTAAATGACCACATTTGATCAGTATCTTAGAGGCTTGGCTGCTCTAAAGAACAAGCAGATATAAATATATATAAATATATAAATATAAATATATATATATATATATATATATATATATATATATATATATATATATATATATATATATATATATATATATATATATATATATATATATATATAGCCGCGGTAGCATAGTGGTTAGTGCACTGGCTTCCTAGCGCAGTGGTCTATGGTTCGATCCCCAGATGAGGCGGAAAAATTTTTAGGCCACAAACGGCTCCTGGGTCGACCCAGCCCCAAATGGGTACCAGAGCTACTCTGGGAAGGTTAAGGCGGCCGGCGTGATGCCGACCACATCACCCCTCGTGTGCCGACGGTCAAGATAATATGGGCCTAACACCATATTCCCAATATGCCTAAATGGGCGTGTAACGGGTTCCTTTACCTTTTATATATATATATATATATATATATATATATATATATATATATATATATATATATATATATATATATATATATATATATGTATATATATATATATATATATATATATATATATATATACTCTATTCTTACAGCTCTATACTAAACGTAATAGGCATACTACTCACGGAGCTAGAGGGTACGCTAATCTTTCTCTCACAATAATCACTGATGTAAAATTAACAACACTTACGGTTCACAAGAATGCAATATAACTATTACTTAACACTACACAAATAATAATAATAATGGTAATAAATACACACTTGTATACAGCGCAATGCGACACTAGAATTCCTCTTATAAATTCACTTAGTACTTTACACATTTAACACACAGTCTCACTGTTGAAAATAGCGATGAGATATACGTGAAATTACACTTATTTTTACATAAATCGCCAGTCAGCTTCTATCAAACTATAGATAGACAAACGCTACAAAGCATTAACTTCTAAACCTGAAACGTCTAATATTACTTTATATTAAATATTATAAAATGTACTTATATGCAAGCATACCTCTATGTCGTTAGTTCTCTTAGCACAGACGCAACTATGCAAAAGCCCAAACCTCACTTGGTTATCGTACGAGGGCGCGCTTTGCACAAGAAGACGATCTGGCTACTTCTCAGCTCTGACCGAAACCTTCAACTCTTTTAGTTTAAATCTACATCTCCACCCCTGTACCACATGATATCCACGTCAAAATGTCAGGGAAAGATCCACCCACCCCTCTAGGGAGCAAATCAGGAGTCCTATGCTCAGTTTGGATGACATGAGATCACATCATAGTAAAGATTATCTTCCTAGACGCCCACAATTCAAGTTCCGCCCACTGGTGGTTACACTCCCACGATATCTCTTGCCTGGAGTCACACCTCACGGTTTCGTGCTCAACAAGGTGTTTTCCTCTGGTGTCAGACAGCGCCGAGATGTCTTGAATTGTAAGGGCTGTCTCCCATTAGATCTTCTGCGTCTCACACGTTTGCCTTCTTCACGGATGGCAAAGGTGTGTTTCGTTTAAATTGCCCATTACCGGGTGAGAATGCCAACATGAGCACAAATATATACCGTAGACCAGATAGAAAATTAATTACGCCGTCTAAAATTACATCTTTCTGGCCACACGGTTACATTTTAATAATAATTTTATCATTTGGATTGTTTCCCTTGATTCATAGTATTCAAGCAGTGAATCCACTGCGAAGAGACTTCTCGATCACCCTATATATTCTCTACTGTGTGTGTGTGTGCTTTATTGAGTGTTTTTTATTTCGTTCAGTTTTGTACTGTTTGTGTTTGTTGACTGCTGTTATATGTTATCTCCTACTTGTGTTTGTATCTTCTGTTTTATATATATATATATATATATATATATATATATATATATATATATATATATATATATATATATATATATATATATATATATATATATATATATATATATACTGTTTGTGTTTGTAGAATATTTGTAGGTATATTCTCTACCGTCTGTGTTTATCGGCTTCCCTTTCCGCTGTTGCTGCATCTTCCATTTAGTCAACTTCTAACAAGGAATCAACTAAGTAGTCCCTATTCCAGGTAGAACTTACCAAAGCCGTCATTTCGAAACAACTAAAAAATAGGCTTGTAATATTAACATTTAAATTATACATATATACATTACATTAGCGCGATCTCGAAATGATATTTTACATTATATATGCATTACATTAATGCGATTAAGAAGTGATACATATTGCTGTAAGCAGCTTTATTGCGTGAAGTGTCAAAATTTACGTACGAAATTTGTCTCTTTTTTATTTTTTTAACGAAATCGTGCCAAACTCCACATTAATATCACAGTCGCGTTCCAAGAGATGTATTTGTATTCGCCCGAGGACGGCGAGAAAGTTATTAGCTATCAGATCTTGGAAGAGTATCTACTAAAATGAAGATCTTAGAAAATTATCCGCTTGAAGATTTGTCAAAACTCAGGTTCTAAAAGTATAAATCTCGCTAATTACAAGTCGGTGGGGCTTATTGCATGTTTAGCGAGGAAGTGTCGAGTGTTGGAAAATATTGATACTATTTTCGTGCTCAGCAATTTTAAATTAGTTGCGGAGTTTTTTTTTTTCCACGTAAAGGGAAGGGGTGAGGGGGGAAAAGAAGGGCGAGAGAGTGATGAGACGGAGGGGATGACTCACTTAATCAGTTGGCCATTTTTACCACTCGTTCCATACTCAGTCATTCATTCAGTTTCTCATTTTCCTCTCGTCGACTTCATTTTGTTCATTGCGGTTTAATCACTGCAGCTTAAGATATCTTACATTTTCTCAATCATTGTTAATACATGTTGCTTGTATTAGATATATGTGAGAGATGAGTGTGCTGTACGAGTAATGAATGTGTGTGATATGTATGTGTGCGTGCGGTATGTATGTTAGTCTTGAGTGTATGCAATTTGTAACAATTTAAGGTAATCCCATAACAGAGACTGCCGTAGGGGAATGGAGTTTGAGAGTTCACATTACTAGGTCCAGCTTTATGAGATGGGGTAAAGCAGATCACTTAACAGCCGCCTTTGCCTTCCTTAACTCACGAGCAGAGTCGGGTGCCCATTTCCAGCTGGATAGACTGGAGAGTAATGCTACCAGGCATGGTTGTGGTGTCGGCCAAAACATTGTCCGACTCCTGAAATGCTAGAGGTCTGACTCCCGATTCCGACTATAGTTTTTTTACTAGTCTGTCTAGGCTTAAGTCTCGTAAAATTCGGAGTTGAAACAATTTTTACCGACCGACTCTATGACCCCGACTATAGTTTTTTTACTAGTCTGTCTAGGCTTAAGTCTCGTAAAATTCTGAGTTGAAACAATTTTTACCGACTAACTCTATGACTTCGACTATAGTTTTTTTACTAGTCTGTCTAGGATTAAGTCTCGTAAAATTCAAAGCTGAAACAATTTTTATCTTCTTCTTTTTTTTTTTTTTTTTTGCTTCTTCAAGCCTACCACCATTACTTCAGTCCATCTCCATGCATGGCCAATTACATCTCCACCACCATTACATCAGATCTCCATGCAGGAAACCTCCACCATTATATCAGATCTCTATGCAGGAAACCTCCACCATTACATCAGATCTCCATGCAGGAAACCTCCACCATTACATCAGATCTCCATGCAGGAAACCTCCACCATTACATCAGATCTCCATGCAGGAAACCTCCACCATTACATCAGATCTCCATGCAGGAAGCCTCCACCATTACATCAGATCTCCATGCAGGAAACCTCCACCATTACATCAGATCTCCATGCAGGAAACATCCACCATTACATCAGATCTCCATGCAGGAAGCCTCCACCATTACATCAGATCTCCATGCAGGAAGCCTCCACCATTACATCAGATCTCCATGCAGGAAGCCTCCACCATTACATCAGATCTCCATGCAGGAAGCCTCCACCATTACATCAGATCTCCATGCAGGAAGCCTCCACCATTACATCAGACATCCGATCTCCATGCAGGAAGCCTCCACCATTACATCAGATCTCCATGCAGGAAGCCTCCACCATTACATCAGATCTCCATGCAGGAAGCCTCCACCATTACATCAGATCTCCATGCAGGAAGCCTCCACCATTACATCAGATCTCCATGCAGGAAGCCTCCACCATTACATCAGATCTCCATGCAGGAAGCCTCCACCATTACATCAATCTCCATGCAGGAAGCCTCCACCATTACATCAATCTCCATGCAGGAAGCCTCCACCATTACATCAGATCTCCATGCAGGAAGCCTCCACCATTACATCAGATCTCCATGCAGGAAGCCTCCACCATTACATCAGATCTCCATGCAGGAAGCCTCCACCATTACATCAGATCTCCATGCAGGAAGCCTCCACCATTACATCAGATCTCCATGCAGGAAGCCTCCACCATTACATCAGATCTCCATGCAGGAAGCCTCCACCATTACATCAGATCTCCATGCAGGAAGCCTCCACCATTACAGCAGATCTCCATGCAGGAAGCCTCCACCATTACATCAGATCTCCATGCAGGAAGCCTCCACCATTACATCAGATCTCCATGCAGGAAGCCTCCACCATTACATCAGATCTCCATGCAGGAAGCCTCCACCATTACATCAGATCTCCATGCAGGAAGCCTCCACCATTACATCAGATCTCCATGCAGGAAGCCTCCACCATTACATCAGATCTCCATGCAGGAAGCCTCCACCATTACATCAGATCTCCATGCAGGAAACCTCCACCATTATATCAGATCTCTATGCAGGAAGCCTCCACCATTACATCAGATCTCCATGCAGGAAGCCTCCACCATTACATCAGATCTCCATGCAGGAAGCCTCCATGACAGCATCCATGTGCTCTTACAGCCGTGGTTTCTGTAGCAATTTATTTTAAATGATGAGGTTGCCACCCCCAGCACAGCCTCATATTAGTTGCCTCCTTTGACACGCCTCACTGGTCCTATTCGTTTTGTGTCTCCTCAGAGACCCCCGCCCTGGAACTACACCGGGCAGCTGGTTTATGTGATACACATTCATTCATAACCCTCCACTCCCAAAGGAGCATAGGCCTTCAACAAACACGTGCCAAGTCCTCCTGTCACGTGCCATCATGTTCTCCTCATCATTTTCACCTCTGTTTCCAGCTCTCTTCTCCATGTGCTTCTTGATGTGATACATATGTGCGTGTGTTATGTTTGTTAGTGTTACCGAGTGTAAGAGACGCTTATGTGTATTACTACTACTACTAATAATAATAATAATAGTCCCTTCAGTCAAAACTGACTATGGGAATGCGCTCCTGAGGTGACAGCCCTCAGCTACTTATGTTCCTGATGTTCCTTTCAATGTTTTCTTCTCTTTCTGCTTGTCGTGAGAGCTTCTTTTCACCCAGTCTGAGGTAGCGCCGAAGAAAGCAATGCCACGTGGTGCGATCGGCAGCTTCATCCTCCCAGGTTGATGGATTTATGTCCAGTGCCCTCATGCGTAGTACATATGTGGTATTAACATCTATAACACATAAGGAAGGGAAACCCGAGGCCTGTAAACAGTAAATTTACTAGACACAGTATTAAGGTCTTTGTCTTGTGTAGTCTGACCTATACTGTATAATAGGGGAACAACAGAAGTGATTGCGTCATTAATAGGCTGGGCTGCCCATGGTAAATTTCCGGTGTTATGTATTGCGGGTCGCACTAATGACCCGTCATCGAAGCATAATTTTTTGGTGACGCCTAGATGGCAGGGAGGATAGTGTGATTCGCTTGCATAGCTAGGCGGGGTTGTCGCACGGAAGGTCCTAGGTTCGAGTCCTGGGTAAGCCACTCACGTCTGTTGTTTTTTTGTTGTCTAGTGTTCTACTTCGTTATTTCTTACGAGTGCCTGAATACATACCTTTATGTTTGTCTAATATTTATTTACATGTGTTATTACATGAGGGGTGAGAAAAAAGGACACGAATAAAAGCTTGTGGGGAAGAGTTATATATCCATTGAATGGATGGCACAGAACAAGGAGGGGAGGCGTGTATTTGTTGAAGGCCTATACTTCATGTAGAGATGAAATGTAATAAAGGAATATGAGTGGGGAGTGTGAAATGTGAGTGTTGAGTGTAGGTGTAGGCTAAAGGTAAGTGAATAACGAATATCATGATATGCATGTAAGTGATACGCGTATGCTGTATGAGCTGTATGAGCTGTATATATGCTAATTGTATGTGGATGAAATATAAGTCAGTGATATGCGTTTTGGAAGTACGGAAGCGTCACGCACTAGTCAACCCAGCTGTAAATGGGTACTTTTCTCGTCAGTTAGGGAAGGCAAAGGCAGAGAAGAAGGGAACTGGTCACTCCACTTCTCGAAATTAGACCTAGTATTGTGAAGTCTCTAACACTTCACTCCCCTACGTCAGTATCTGTTATGGGACAACCTTAAATCTGTTGTTGTACTGTTGGTGTCCGAGTCTAGTCCATAGATCTCTGACCATTTGATCTGACCATTTGAACTGACCATTGGATCTGACCATTTAATCTGACCATTGGATCTGACCATTGGATCTGACCATTTGATCTGACCATTGGATCTGACCATTTGATCTGACCATTTGATCTGACCATTGGATCTGACCATTTGATCTGACCATTTGATCTGACCATTTGATCTGACCATTTGATCTGACCATTTGATCTGATCATTTGATCTGACCATTTGAAACGTGATATTAAAATTAAAAAAAAAATAATTTTAGCACTGGCATTTTGAATTCATCAGGTCACGTCATACGTCTCTCTTGTAAGATGGGACTCGGGCTGCTTGTTGTTTATGCTCTAGCTGGAACTTAGGAAGCAATGTTCACCTTTTTTTAAGCTCGGGTTGACGGCCCTAATTGAACTCACTGTTCTTTTGCTATCTTAGTCTGACATCTCCCGCCCGTATGACCTCCTCTGATTGGTTGAATCTGCTAGAATCACATGGCATCCGTAAGGAAAGCAAACCTTCTCATAGCGTCGAGGTGGGGCCATTTTGAACGCATACAATAAATTGTAAAATTTAAAATAAAAAAAAAGTTTATTATAAAGTGAGAGAGTATGGATTTAAGAGCCGACAAAAAAACACATCTTTTTTCTTATTTTGTTTCACAAGAGAACAATTAACATTTAATATCTCGACCGTCACACATACAATGAAACAAACTCAAAGTCAATCTCATTCTCAACCCCCTCCCCCCTCCCCCCCTTCCCCACGCCCCCACACACACATAACATGTTGCACACTTTCACCATACAACGTGGATTTCATTTTATTTTCCCTTTTATGTTTTGTCTGTTTTCAATAAGTGCTCTCAGTTGGTAACTGGAAAGTAGCTTCAGGAAGCCTGATATGACAGCAACAATCTGATTGACTGAAGGCGTAAACACGTGTTTTTTATTTTTCTTCTTCTAAGACTCCTTTTTTCAATGACACATTATCTGCTAAGAGATCCGATTATGCATTTGAACGTTTTCGTTCCGTTGCCAGAGTAGACAAAAGCTGTACTAATAGGAATACTTGTTAAAGTAAGTGTCTTTTTTCTACTTCACGTGTTTCTTTTTAAGCTGACATCTCTGACTCTAGACCTGTCAATTATGTTTCGTTGAGACTATTGATTTCTGTATCTTGACACGGTTTTTAATGTAACGTTACCTACATATAAACATACATGCACACACACACAAAGATAAATTTTTCATTTCAATTTTTTTTATTTTGTATTCACGATTACCAAGAAAATAGTGAGTCTTCTTTAAACTATTGTGTGCTTTTTTTTTTATTTAGGAAAGAAAGGCACAGAAAACGGTCTGGGGAAACTGCAGATATAATCTAATTATATATATATATATATATATATATATATATATATATATATATATATATATATATATATATATATATATATATATATATATATATATATATATATATATATATATATATATATATATATATATATATATATATATACATATATATAATATATATATATATATATATATATATATATATATATATATATATATATATATATATATATATATGCCCAATGGGCTGATCACCCGTTGGCTTGTCACACCGATTACGGAAACAACGGCAGATGGATCTATTTGTTCTTGCCCTAAAGACGCCGCTAGGCGTGATGGGAAACTACAACAGAGAAAATCAATCTGCTGTTGCCCTTAAGACGCCACAAGGCGTGATGGCCTCTGACTGCTTGGTCGGTCTTTGGCTAAGGACGGAAGAAGAAGAAGAAGAATATATATATATATATATATATATATATATATATATATATATATATATATATATATATATATATATATATATATATATATATATATATATATATATATATAAGAGACGAGAAATGAGGTATAGGAAAAAAAAACACAGACGAGCTGAGTCATGAAGCCATTTATCATCACCAGCATCATCTAAATATTCGTCACTAACATAATCACAGTTACATTCAGTAGAAGTCTCAGTACTTTCTACACAACTATCATTACATCTGCAATATTCAACGTCACGTCACGTCACGTGTAGATTCCGAAGATCTCTGAAGAAACAAAGACAGAATAGAACTACACCACCTCAGATATATCGTACAAGGTGACTAATATGAGGTAGCTTGGGGCTGGCAATCTTATTATTGTGACGTATAATGGAAATATATCCTACAGAAATCTGACAGCCTTGTAATCCCGTTAGCGTTCTATGATTTGCTAGCAAAACCACGCATTTTTCTGCCTGTCTTACTCACACAAGCTTATTTTTCATCCAAGCCTCTTTTCCTTGAACATAAACAAACGAAGCGTTTATAAACTTTCGTGACCTGTCAGTCATAACAGGTAGCGAACGAGGTTTGTTTATCAAGTTTCTCACGCGAGCTGATCTGTCAATCATCGGATACCGGACAGACCGCACGTGAATAACACCGGACCTTTTGAAGTAGACGAACGGGAAAAAAACTTTCCCCGAGTACCCTTTGATGTTCGTACACAGAGGGAAAACCCGAGTTCCTTTGATCTTCAGAAGCGGGCAGAATCTACGAGAACCGGTTACACGGATTTAAGTCTTTAAAGGCGGTCTAACGCATGAGAAAGGCCAACCGTAAACTTTTATCTGGGGGACTCATGTTTCTGTTTCTCTGCTATGCACAATAGTGTGAAAAGTAGCATCCTCTAGAGATCAATCAGATAACCATGATGATATATAAACTGTGGTCTCCTAAACCTGCTATCAGTTGTCACTCAGAATTTTTCGGATAGTCTAAACACGTAGTCTAGAACCATTGTGGAAGATGTGTTAATAGCATTCGTGGGGATTGTCATTCTGATGTTCTGATAATAGAAATTAGTGCTTACGTGTTAAAGTGTTAAAGCTTTTACCAATATAATTCACTTATAGTTCTAGCTGTTAAAACCAGTGAAATAAAATAACGCGTAGTTATTTTATACCAGATGTTTCAGTTATAATGTTAATTTTACCACCCGCTTTCTCACACAAGAAGAGACGGTTCAGTTGAATGATATTATATGCTACGCGCGACTGATAGTGGCAGAATAAAATTCACGTTATATTTCATTTTGTGTATTTATAGTAAGTGACTATTATTTAATACCATACGATGACTAACAGACGCCGACAGTTTAATAGCTATTAACGACAGGCAATATTTATGTAAGTGCGCGCGTATGGACAATTAAATAATAATTGACATTGTACGCTGATCGTTAACGCGCACGAAAAAAGGGGGGGGAGGGTTGCATACCTTCATCCGACCTGAAATCGCCGCGCTGGCGAAAAGCTGACCGTATAGGTGTAAGGAAAGTCACCGTGAGCCTTTTTAATTTAATCAGGACTGACAGAGTGGATAAGAGATGGTCTTGTCCCCGTCCGTGTGCATATATGTAGCTATATAGGATAGTAGCATTTTTCCATAATGTTTATTTATTCCTCGCAGACGTGATCACAAGAGCGGCAAAAGGTCTTTTACATCATTTACTGATGGGTTAATGTTGTCTTCTTCTTGGCTTGTGTGTCACCAATTTTTTTTTCATTGGTGAGCCAACGATAAACAAGAAACATTTTAACTTGTAAATTTAACTGGACTTATAAAACCCAGCATTATATTTTTTTCAATCTTATCAGCCCACTGGGGTTGCGGAGAAAAATAACATTGTCTGACGACTGACAGTCGTATTCAAGTGTATCATCCAGATATTACGCTGTTTCAGAATCGGCACTCACCACAGAGCCAGCCGATAGGATTACCATCATTTATCGATTGTAACAGTTTTTTTGCAACCAGATGTTTCCAAATACTGGAAGTATTTTCCTCTGTTTACTGTCAACCCAAGATCTCGGTTTCTACACTAACTATTCGAAGTGACATTTGTCCATCCAGGAATAAACCATCAAATTAGGCGTCCACCTTATTGATCTTATTTGTTAGAAGATGGACTGGGGCCAATTTGGAAACTACACCTGACATTTTGTATATTCAGGAACCATTGTAATTCCAAGGGATGTCACCAAGATTAGGTAAGCGTGATTGAGTGGCCACTGTATGTCAGAGAGAGAGAGAGAGAGAGAGAGAGAGCGAATTTTTTTCTTTGATACAGGATCGTACTAACCTGGATTTTGCTTAAAAATTGTTTACTCTACTGAGTAGCATTTAGTAGGAACTTTGTTTTTCTTTACTGTCTATTCTGTAACATAGTGCTAACGTTTGACCTTTGTGTTATTACCTTTTTGGGTTCTTTTCTCAATAAGGGGAGGGTAATTTATTCTGTTAGTTTCTATGTATGTAAATCTGATTTTATTTGATCTTTCTTTAGATATTTGGCGTTGTCAAGTTTAATGATAATAAACAACAAAAGAAACTTAACTTTGTGTGTTGGTCAGACCCATACCCAATTAACCGTAGTTTTTAACGTTTGTGTGTCTTTTTGTCACATAGTTGTGTGTGTGTGTGTGTGTGTGTGTGTGTGTGTGTGTGTGTGTGTGTGTGTGTGTGTGTAATTAAACTAATATTTCATGTATGAGGAGGGAAAGATTGTCTTGTACTAAATTATAGTCGTATAGATAGGCTGGACTAGAGAAACTTTCTCATTCCAGAGACATATCTTCTCCTTAAACTATTCACCCGTGAAATCTATTTCTCACACCTTTTTATTCTCACGTACGTATCACCATCCACTCTACTCAGACGGGACCATAAATAACTTCCAAACCTATCGGTACGACAATTATGTAAAAAAAGGTCTCACTGCTACTGGAAGAGTATGTGAATGTTTAGTGCAGGTTTCCTGTAATCTTCATTGGTGGCGCCATTCTCCGTAACTAGAGTAAAGGATAATGATTGTCACGAACAATTAAAGAGTGAGTGTATTTGTGTGAAGCTGACATGATGTTTACATGAGTTGTTGTCAACTGTTCATTTTTCGACTACGCACTGGACACAACAGATTGAGATACCATCTGTACCACAAATACAAAATTGGTGCAACAGATCTCTGCACCTGCGGTACCAGTCCGATGACAGTCGAACACCTGCTGCAGTACTGCCCAACCTACAGTAATGAACGGGGTACCATATGGCAACAACCCACTTCTGTCAACGAAAAACTGTTTGGAGATGTCGGGAACTTTGAGTTGACTGCTGCCTTTATTAGAGTCATAAATGTGGAGGTCTGAGGGCGAACGAGGAAGAAGAAGAAGAAGAACTGTTCATGTATGATCACGCGGAGATATGTGACAGTGTGAGCGAATGTAAGGACATTGCCAGGGGATGTAGAAGGTGAGAAGGGGTAAAAGCAGTGGTGATGAAGACTCGAGAGAAAAGGTAGTGTGTAGAGTCTGCCGATGATGTATTGTTGAAATATGTGAATTTGAGAAGCCATAGGCTATATTGATAGTAGCGGTAGTGCTAGTGAAACAGTGATTTGTGTACGATACCTTTTGTACCAGTTATCCACGATATCCTTTTGTTGGTGTAACGTTTAGGCGTATTAAATTATCTGGAGATTGACTTGCAGTTATAATTTCTGATTATTACTTGTGTGTCTCGAGTTATTGTGTTGATAAGGAGACTGACACGGAAGGCATTTAGCTATGTTTGTGCTTGTATAATTATTATATGCCTTATGCCATACTTCGGCGGGAACTAGCACCTGTCAATGATGGTTCAATTTGGTATCGTTGTCGTCGTCATCAACATCGTATCCTCGATAGCATTGTCATCAAAATATCATTATTGTCGGAATTATGGTCACATCTTTCTTCTTCTTCCTTGATCCTTAGCCACTGACCGTCAAAGCAGTCGGTGGCCATCACGCCTAGTGGCGTCTTGTAGGGCAGCAACAAATTGATTTCACTTTGCTCGGTCGGTGGCCATCCTTCGTACAGTGCCCCAACTCTGGTTCATTCTTTGCATCTCAGCCTCCAAAGTCCTCCGCCAAGTTGTCTTGGTCGGCCTCTCTTTCGCTTTCCTTCAGGGGTCCATAGCATAGCTGTTCTTGTGATTGCATCGGGTTCTCTTCTGAGGACATGGCCAACCCAACTCCAGCGTCTGCCAGCTATGATGGTGTGCATGTCCTCTTGCTTGCTTCGAGTAAGCAGATCTTGGTTGGTGATGGTATTCGGCCAAAAGAATCGGAGTATTTTTCTTAGGCAGGTTGTGTGGAAAGAGGACAATTTCGACATTTCCTTCTCTGTCACTCTCCAGCATTCCGCACCATAGAGAAGCACAGAAAGCACACAGCTCTGATATAATCTTAATTTTGTGCTTGTGCTCTACTGAGAGGACTTCCAGATGTTGTTTAGACTAAAAAAGGTTATTCTTGCTTTGTTCATTCTGTTGTTGATGTCTGTGCTTGCTCCGCCGTCTGGTGTTACTATGCATCCTAGGTATGTGAAGGTGTCTGTCTGTTCCAGTTGTTGATTCCTTACTGTTATAGGCTCGGGGTCGCCACATCATACTTGTATTCTTTTGCCTTGATCAAAAGATGTAAATACCGTTATCATCGTGTTCTCCATTATTTTTCAGTAACATCACCTCCATCATGAATATTGCTGTCATCGGCATCATATTATCATCGTATTTATTAGTATCAACACTATTAACAGCTGGATCAATCCAGCAACCTGGGAGGATGAAGCTGCCAATCGCATCACGAGATGATGCTCACTACAGCGCCACCTAAGATTGAGCGAAAAGGAGCTCTCATAACAAGCAGAAATGGAAAAAAAAAACATGCCCAAAGAACACCAGGAAAAGAAACAGCTGAGGGCTATCACCTCAGGGGCGCATTCCCATAGTCGCTTATGGCCGAAGAGGGCTACTATTAACAGTACGCCAGTGTCATTGTCATTATTGATACCATGAAATCGTTTAACGATCTTCATTTTACTCGTGGTGATTGCTCCATTTTATAATGGTTGAGCTGACAGTGTCATTCCACCTTATACAGAGCAAAAAGAACAACTTGTGAAGACATGCAGATACCACTACATGACACTGGGCCGAAGGGCGAGAACCCAAATGCCGCTGGATCAATAACAACGACATTCGAATCCAGATTAGGTGATCGGCCCTCGTTCAAAGTGGACTAATATAATGATCTGGTCACGTACTTGAGACATGATGGATTCACAGCAAAAGTCGTAGTTGTAGAAAAAGGTGCTAGAGGTCTAGTGGCTGCCTCAGTGTATAATCTACTGAACGAGGCTTGACGAAGCTGCGGAAAAGGCATCATGCTGACTGTGAAACAAAAAGCTAGACTTTTATAAACGGGTGCTTGCGTAGAATAGAAGGACTGAAATGGTATGAAAAAGTCACAAATGTGGAATTGATGACAAGAACCAGACAAGTGCCAGTGGAACAAGAGTTGAGAAGAAGACGATGGCAACGGATAGAACACACATTGAGGAAACCTGTTGATAGCATTACAAGGCAGTCCTTGTTCTGGAATCCACAGGGAAAGAGAGGCAGAGGTAGACCAAAAAACACATGGAGAAGAGAACTGGAAACAGAGGTGAAAATGATGAGGAAAACATGGAAAACACTTGAGCTGATGGCACAGGACATGAAGACTTGGCATGTGTTTGTTGAAGGCCTAGGCTCCTTGGGGAGCTAAAGGGTATTCATTGACTGTGAAGCAGTCGCAAAGGCCTATGGAAGCCAGGACAGTAGAGTATATACAACGAATGCTTACTTTCACAGTTGGCTCTCGCCTGGCACATTGATAAAACAAAGACAGATGTTTGAAGCCACAACAAAGGTAGAGTTGGTTCATTTCCCAGAGGAAAAAAGCCCAGAGCTGGACACTTGAGAGTCATGACCCATTTAGGCTCGCCCCCTTAAAGTGTAAAGGAGATAAGAAGGCCGAAACATTTGTCTGACGGGAGACTCCCATTCTGCTGATCAGATTACTCCTCTTATAACGATATGTATAGAGTTTACTATTATTATTATTGGCCATGGTGAGGTTTTTTCCCTTTTTCGGAAATTTATTCCAACAAAATGTATGTAGAATAAACCAATCCTTAACATGAGTTTGGAGATATGCCTCGTTTTGGCGAGATGTCAACGTTCAACCTAGACTGTGGTGGATTTAATGTTAACTGGTAAAATGTGAATTTTATGCAGATGTGAGGTCAAGCTGTGAAGGCCCCTGAGTCTAATAGATAATAGGGTTTATGTTTTCAGGGGACCTTTCTGCTACCACCCTACAACCTCAACCTGCGACGTATTTTATCCTAAGTATAATAATGGTGTATGTCTGTTATCTGGCTAGTGTCTAGGGTAATGTGAAATGTGCTGTAATAAAATGACAACAAATACACCTAAGAACTCTATGAAAAGTAATTAACAACACTCAAAGTTAAGTTTTAAATGTGAATTCTTTTTTACAATTTATTGTTCCAGTATCACAATTTTGTGTATACTGGAATATTGAAACTCAAAATGATAATTCAAAGTATTTACATAAAATTGATTCAATTTATAACTGAGTATATTATTGTTCACAACTTTAATTAAAAATGTCAATCTGGAACAGTGTCACTTTACTCTTGCTCACATGAAGGGGTAATGATTGAAGGAACGTCTGTCTTCATCATAATCTGAATGATCTAATACACATTTAGGAAATGAGAGTAGTTGAGTTTGATATATCAAGTGCCCGAAGACGATTTCTTAACTTAGTATGTTCTGGTATACAGGATGAATTATGTTCACATCACCAGCTTCCACTGCCAAGTCAGGATTCTGCTCTTGAAATATAACAAGGAGGCACACAGTCGATACTGCCTCAAGTCTTTAGATGCAGAAATATATACAGGTATAGGTTTACCTGGGCTCACTTTGAGTCACAGATGAAACCCTGGAACGATATAAATGCGTCCTACTCAACCTCTGATATACTCTCTCTTTCCCTAACTAATAAGCATTTTCAATCATATTCAGACTCAGCATGGTAACTAAACAATTAGTTAGCGTTCTTAATTGGTTTTTTACCCCATTCATGGTCAAATAAACTTCAAACTATAGTTTGACACTTTCCTTGACAAAGGAAACATTTTAAGTTAATAATATCAAGTCATGTACAATCACGGTGACTTGCTGAAGACGACGGCCAGTGGTTTTCCTGGTCTTATGTCATAATACTGTACAACAATTACCCCATTAATATTTAATTTTACTTTCTCCCAAAGTGTCAGAAAGCCTGTCTGGCTTTTCTACAACATGTTAATATATTTCCTAACAACTCTGTGAGACAACACAAAGTTTGATGTTGACTTCCCTCTAGATAAACTTCTACCCACATAATTTTCATACATATTCAATAATACATGCATAATAATAATAATGTAAATGTTTTCTTTCTTACCGCATCAGAGAAATATTAACACTAATAAGTTTGATTTGCGATAAATATGGTCAAATCCAGATCGCTTGCTGGTGCAGATCAGCAAAACAAGATGGTACTAATATCTTGTCTTCACACAACTTTAGTGTAATACAAATTTTTCTCAAGTGGCGACTACCACTACCTTGAAACTAGTTTTATTCCTCCGTTAGTATATTAGACTCCAGCCAATCAGGGACTGTTAGGCTTCTAGCGTCCTTTTTTTCAAAACTGAACTCAATTTTCAAATCTTGGACTACCCTACCCTTTCCCAATATCTGTCAAGCTGAGAAAGATGTAGTCTGTTAGTCCATCTGTCTACTGTCAATATCTCCTTTGTTCATTGAGTGGTTCAAATTCTGATAAATAATTATTGATCCCATTGCAGTCTGTCACACAGTGATTATAATTTTATACGTTTATTTATTATATTTACTGTTATCTTTTTTCTTCTTCAATTCTTCAAATAACATATTTTCCTATCTACGGTAAGATACAGTAACACTTTACTCTTCTATTACCCAATTAATGTCATTGTATTCGTCCCTGTCTTTTATTTTAGCATATAAGAAAATTATCTAAGTTTTTCTTCTATCTAACCTTCTATGCCCCGCTTGGGTTTAAATTCCAATTATTTAAACAACAAAATCGAGACACTACCAACTATGCTCTTTTTCTCCCCCGTTCCGTACTGTATTTTCAAAATTTTCCACGTTAATCGTAATTTTTTTTCTTTTACTGTCGTTCTCATTCAAAACGAAACAACGCTTTTGTAGTACGTCACAAAATTGCGACCACGCGTTGGCCGTATGTTACAATATCGCTACTTTTTAGCCCGAAATACGAGTGTGTGTGTGTTTTGGGCTGTGTCGCGTCCAACAGCGTGGATATATACATTGAACTGAGGGTCGAGCGAAGGGAGTCTGCAAAACTTGCGACATCGTTTTTCCAACATGCTACGACATTGGCATGCACTATCGTTTTCGGTTCGCGAGGCCAGAAAAAAACCAAACGCGTCTCAAATTGTAGCATTTACTCTCTCACTTTTATGCCTTCGCGTATTCCTTCCCCGTTTTCATCTTACACTCTTGCTCTGAATGCTAAGCCTTGTTTTTCTCAAAACTGTTACGGTAGTGTCTCAATGACGAGGTATAAAATCTAGTACTATTTGCAGGCGTAGGAGACAACGTTTCACGCAACTTCCTTATTTTATCGTTATATTCTTTTATCTCTATCGTTTTGAATTTATAAAAGGTGGGCTATTTGAACGGTTGTTCATACAGATGTCACTTTACGACATAGTCTCCCCGGTTTGAAAAGCTTGCACCAATAGTGAAGCTTTCAATATCTGTATGACAATCAAGTTCAAATTAAGTCAGTCCTGACTTTACTCTGCCTTTATATTGATCATGCATTTCTGCAGTGGGGTCATTTAAAGTAGGCACGACTCAAGAAATCTGCCTCAGACCTCTGCAATACAAGAATCTAGTTCAGCCGCAGGTGTTACTGCCTGTCTCATGTTGAGTATCAATCTATCTTCACCATTAATCTTCCCTGAGTCTGTCCCATGACATGTCCAGAGATTCTTTAGAGGTTCTAGATCCCCTCAAGTCTGCAATTGTTATGAGGGAGAAATCTATAAATATGGTGATGGCAGAGTTGTTTAGTTGATCCAATAATTCTCTTATCAGCCTGGATAAAACACTCGGAATATCCTCAATTCAAAAAGGCAACATAGGGATTCATTATGCTCCTCCGAAATGTCCCCAGCCAACAATTGGTCTGCGCTCCAGCTTGACTTTAATTTGGAAACACCCGTTTATAATATTCATATATGATTCTATAAAGTGCCACTCAAATGGAGGCCATATTCACCAACTGTATTCTCCGCCTAACGACAATTTTGGTGAAATAATATAATAGGTGGGGAAATGAATTTCTGCATCAGAAATCAATTCGCCCAGTTATGCATTGCTATGATATGTGGGTAATCTCCAGCCAGGGTCCGTACAATACTTCCCCTTAAACTGTGTAGGGCCGGTCACTAACCCGTTCACCTGTGCCCTGGTGATGCTAAGTTAATAGCCATATTGTGAAGCGATTGGATCACTCTCCCAATTCCTCAATCGTCCACTCCCCACTTTTCTAATGTTAACCTTTTGCTTCGGTTTTAATTTTGGAGGATTATCATCAATGTTAATGTCAGCCAGCTCCAGGAATGCGGCTTCAAATTGAGCCTGGGATGACTGGTCTGTGTTTCTGTTTTCTCTGGGTGCCATACGCAAAGTTGCCAATCTAAATATTTTTGGGGAAGACTGTTTGTGGGAAGGTGAATACCTATCCTCTGTGTCTACCTTATTCTGTTTGTTTTCCTTTTGATTTTTAGGCCCATATTTTTCAGACTGCTTGGCTTACATCTGATTATTATTTTCCCAACTTGGGGAATGTACCTTGCTACATTTTTCACAGGCCCCCACAAATTGTGCAATATCAGAAGCTACTTGGGGCCAGTAAAAATTTTCAGATGTCCTTTGACGGGTGGTTCCACTCCTCTCGTGTCCACCGTCTGGTACAACATGTGCTTGTGCCATCACTTTTTCCCTGTATGAAGTTGGAAGTACCAATTGTCCATATTCTTTTGATCCTGCTCTAGCTTTCCTGTAGAGCAGTCCCTCTTTCATATAGAAATGCCCTTTCTTAGGGTGTGCATGGCTTGTTGGCAATTTGCCAAAGCAAGGTTTTAGTGATTTGTCCTTTGGCTGGGTCTTTCTCATCTGTTTATGAGAATAAATTAGTGGTGGTTCCTCGTCCGTTCTACTAGGGGTTGACCTGACCTGAAGCGTGGCCATTACCACAGGTTTTACAGGGCTTCCTAGAAACACATATTTACTCCCTAACACCAGCGGGTAGTTAGGGTCTTCACACACGGTTGCTCTAATCACTCCTTCCACGTACCTAGTCTTGACCTTTATGTTGGCTACGGGAAGGGTCATGGTGGCTGTTCCCATTTGTGCCCCTTGTATCTCCACTTTCTCTGTGGTATACTGGTTTGGGTTTACCAGGGTGGCACTCACGACAGAGTCATATTCCAAACCGGAGTCGTAAAGGCACTTGACTCTGGCACCATTACATGTCACTTCTTCACAGATGGGGGGATGATGAGGTTCATGCTGTTCTGTAGGCAAGTCCTTCTTTCTTCCCTTGTCCACTGTTATCATGCATGCCACGCGATATGGAGGAGGTTTCCCACCACATTCACTAGTAGTATGATTATTCATCCTCCAAATTTGGCACCATTTCCTTTCTGGTTTGAAAGGTTTCCTTTCACTGAATTGCAGGTTCCTGTCACTTTGGTCATACCTTGGCCTATCATAGTTTATTTTACCTCTATGTCCTTGGTCCCTTTTGTTAGTATTATAATCATCCTGATCGGGAGGGGGTATATTACTTTCTACTGGTTTCTTTCTCATGCCAGCTATTTCTGCCTGGGCTGCCTGATATCTTTCAGCCACAGTAAGAATCTCCTCCAGTCTCTCAGCACCCTGTTCTCTGAGAAATTCTCTCAGGTCTGGAGCCATGGACTCTCTTAACTGCTCAGTCATAATCATTTCCCTTAAATCTTGGGTTTTCCCCAGAGCAGTCCATTTCTCCAGGTATGTCTCCAGGCGTGCAGAGAACTGGTGATAAGTCTCCCCAGTCAGCAGTTTGGCATTTCTAAATTTTTTCCTATAAAATTCGCTATTACTTCTCCTCCAACTGCAGATTATCGATCTCAGCCTCCCTCTCAGCCTCTAACTTCTTAGTCTCCCTAGCATCTTCTAACAAAATTCTCTTCTCTTCAGCTAATCTATCAGCCTCTAATTTTCTTTCTTCAGCTAGCCTCTTATCTTCTCGAGCAATAAACTTATCACACTCTTCTGTTACATAGGTAATCAGACCTTGACCCTCCATCCCCATTTCCTTTGCAGGCTGCACCGCAGCAGATCTGAATTTGGCCAAGTCTGCCATCTTATAGTTAACAATATACAATGTTATCAAACTAACATAAAATATTAACCAACCTCTAACTAAAGACAAGACAATGGGCAATGATACCTCAAACCAACTCTCCAATTATTTTATTCTCTACTTTTAAAATCCCGGAGCGAGCGAACCAATATATGTGGTGGATTTGATGTTAATTGGTAAAATGTGAATTTTATGCAGATGTGTGGTCAAGCTGTGAAGGCCCGTGAGTCTAATAGATAATAGGGTTTGTGTTTTCAGGGGACCTTTCTGCTACCACCCTACAACCTCAACCTGCGACGTATTTTATCCTAAGTATAATAATGGTGTATGTCTGTTATCTGGCTAGTGTCTAGGGTAATGTGAAATGTGCTGTAATAAAATGACAACAAATACACCTAAGAACTCTATGAAAAGTAATTAACAACACTCAGAGTTAAGTTTTAAATGTGAAATCTTTTTACAATTTATTGTTCCAGTATCACAATTTTGTGTATACTGGAATATTGAAACTCAAAATGATAATTCAAAGTATTTACATAAAATTGATTCAATTTATAACTGAGTATATTATTGTTCACAACTTTAATTAAATATATCAATCTGGAACAGTGTCAATTTACTCTTGCTCCCATGAAGGGGTAATGATTGAAAGAACGTCTGTCTTCATCATAATCTGAATGATCTAATACACATTTAGGAAATGAGAGTAGTTGAGTTTGATATATCAAGTGCCCGGAGACGATTTCTTAACTTAGTATGTTCTGGTATACAGGATGAATTATGTTCACATTACCAGCTTCCACTGCCAAGTCAGGATTCTGCTCTTGAAATATAACAAGGAGGCACACAGTCGATACTGCCTCAAGTCTTTAGATGCAGAAATAAATACAGGTATAAGTTTACCTGGGCTCACTTTGAGTCATAGATGAAACCCTGGAACGATATAAATGCGTCCTACTCAACCTCTGATATACTCTATCTTTCCCTAACTAATAAGCATTTTCGATCATATTCAGACTCAGCATGGTAACTAAACAATTAGTTAGCGTTCTTAATTGGTTTTTTACCCCATTCATGGTCAAATAAACTTCAAACTATAGTTTGACACTTTCCTTGACAAAGGAAACATTTTAAGTTAATAATATCAAGTCATGTACAATCACGGTGACTTGCTGAAGACGACGGCAGTGGTTTTCCTGGTCTTATGTCATAATACTGTACAACAATTACCCCATTAATATTTAATTTTACTTTCTCCCAAAGTGTCAGAAAGCCTGTCTGGCTTTTCTACAACATGTTAATATATTTCCTAACAACTCTGTGAGACAACACAAAGTTTGATGTTGACTTCCCTCTAGATAAACTTCTACCCACATAATTTTCATTCATATTCAATAATACATAATAATAATAATAATAATGATATAAATGTTTTCTTTCTTACCGCATCAGAGAAATAGTAACACTAATAAGTTTGATTTGCGATAAATATGGTCAAATCCAGATCGCTTGCTGGTGCAGATCAGCAAAACAAGATCGTACTAATATCTTGTCTTCACACAACTTTAGTGTAATACAAATTTTTCTCCAGTGGCGACTACCACTACCTTGAAACTAGTTTTATTCCTCCGTTAGTATATTAGACTCCAGCCAATCAGGGACTGTTAGGCTTCTAGCGTCCTTTTTTCAAAACTGAACTCAATTTTCAAATCTTGGACTACCCTACCCTTTCCCAATATCTGTCAAGCTGAGAAAGATGTAGTCTGTTAGTCCATCTGTGTTCTGTCAATATCTCCTTTATTCATTGAGTGGTTCAAATTCTGATAAATAATTATTGATCCCGTTGCTGTCTGTCACACAGTGCTTATAATTTTATACGTTTATTTATTATATTTTCTATTATCGTTTTTCTTCTTCAATTCTTCAAATAACATATTTTCCTATCTACGGTAAGATACAGTAACACTTTACTCTTCTATTACCCAATTAATGTCATTGTATTCGTCCCTGTCTTTTATTTTAGCATATAAGAAAATTATCTAAGTTTTTCTTTTATCTAACCTTCTATGTCCCGCTTGGGTTCACATTCAAATTATGTAAACAACAAAATCGAGACACTAGCAACTATGCTCCTTTTCTCCCCCGTTCCGTAATACGAGTGTGTGTGTGTTTTGGGCTGTGTCGCGTCAAACAGCGTGGATATATACATTGAACTGAAGGTCGAGCGAAGGGAGTCTGCAAAATTTGCGACATCGTTTTTCCAACATGCTACGACATTGGCATGCACTATCGTTTTCGGTTCGCGAGGCCAGAAAAAAACCAAACGCGTCTCAAATTGTAGCATTGACTCTTTCACTTTTATGCCTTCGCGTATTCCTTCCCCGTTTTCTTCTTACACTCTTGCTCTGAATGCTAAGCCTTGTTTTTCTCAAAACTGTTACGGAAGTGTCTCAATGACGAGGTATAAAATCTAGTACTATTTGTAGGCGTAGGAGACAACGTTTCACGCAACTTCCTTATTTTATCCCTATATTCTTTCATTTCTATCGTTTTGAATTTATAATCGGTGGGCTATTTGAACGGTTGTCCATACAGATGTCACTTTACGACATAGACACAAGAACCATTGATTATATCAAGATGAGTGTCCAAAATGTAACATACCTTGTGGTCTATTTTAAGATTAAACTTTTATACTGCGGTTCAAAATTTCAAAGCTGGTTTATTTTTTTCTCTCTTGTACTCCTTTCAAAAATTCTGCCCGTTTTCTCTAGTTGGAACTGCCAAAAATCCTTTGCTCAATGTGAACAATATTTTCCTCTATTTTTTTATTTGTTTGATGAGATCTTTCTAATTTGCATACAGGTATATCCCGATCGCTATGACTATTTTTTTTTATCTTAGTGGTATATCCGATATCCGATAAACATATAAGTTAACTAAGACAAGAAGGGACATGTTACTACCGACAAAGGAAAGATCAACCCGAACACCTCAGTATTCACACCCCTGTGTGTGTTTTTTATTTAAGTTTTAGGTTTTTTGTTGTTGCTTGTTTTCTTGTTTGTTTTATTTTACACAGTGACAAGTATAACAAAATTACCATTTTAATATTAAAAATACACTCACACACACACACAAATTTTTACAATTTAATTTACTCTATTTACAATAGTTGGACAGGAGAAATGATGCCCCGTTCGCAGAGCCAGATTAACGTAGTAGCAAAAGTAGCATATGCTACGGGCCCCGCGCTTTTAGGGGCCCCGCGCCAATAAATATGTGATATAATTTTTTGGTCATCTTCTAATACGAGCGTTAAACCAATGATCTTGTGATGTATGCCATCTTTAGCGCCTTTTCATTTGGTGTCACGAAATTGTGAGAGAAAGAGCATAAGAGGGTGACTTACTGTGACTCTTCATTATTTTTATCTTAACTGTTTGCGGACGGAAGCCATTTAAGTGGCGTTGAAAATTTGGTCGCGTTTGGACGGAAGTTGCTTTTTTGGCTCTAGGCGACTGCCCCTCTAATTTTGTTTCGTTCTTTGTGAAATGAATTTGCATTAACAATAAAAACTAGAATTTAGGAATCGGAAACTTCCTGTTTTAACTGAGGTATATGGCGTGCTCGCACTCTCTTTCGATCTTGATTAAAATTTCTTGATTTGTAAGGTTAGAAAACTCAAAAAATGAGCAGTAGACACAGAGATATTGGACGTAATTATGCTTCTGGAAGTGAAAAACGTAAAGCGAAGGAAGAAAAAGAAAGAAGAGATCAACTTGTGATATCAAAAACACGTAAGCTGACAGAATATTTTGATGTTCATGGTGGTGGTACTCTAACCGCTGAAGCTGGAAGTACAGGAACAACTAGTACTAGTGCAGGCTGTGCAGCAGAAAACTTACAGCAAAACCCAGTATACACTGAGTCTGAATGTGAAAGAATAAGTGAAACGAAGAAGTACTCTAATGATATTGGTGACTGGCCGAACAATATAGATGACTGTGAGCGTGAATATTGTATATCCAAGGGAAGTGAAAAATGTCAACATGTTGATAGTGCCTTCTCTTCATCCGTGCGATTGTATGACACTGAAAAGAAAACTCTATACTGTCAGAAGTCTTATTTTACACATATTCATAAACTTACAAACAAGCAACATGCAAGAAAATGGTTATGCTATTCAGAAAGTAAAGGGCGCCTATTCTGTTTCCCATGCAAGCTTATGAGTTCAGAATGTTCATCAAAGTTTACTGTGGAAGGGTTTAATGACTGGAAAAATGCAAGCAATCTATTGCGTCGACATGAAGAAAGCTCCTCACATAGACAAGCTTTAATTTCACTGTTGATGTGTAAAAACAAAGGTGAACGTGTCGATTCCCAACTTGTGAAACAAATGGACATTCAAGAAAAGTATTGGCACAAACTTCTAGAGCGAATAATTGAAGTTGTGAAGTTTTTAGCAGAACGAGGCCTTTCATTTCGTGGCAGTGATGAAATTGTTGGGTCCCCTTATAACGGGAATTACTTAGGGTTGTTAGAATTACTGGCCAAGTTTGACCCTTTTCTGGCAGAGCATATAAGTACTCATGCAAACAAAGGATTTGGACATACATCATATCTATCTAACACAACGTGTGAGGAATTCATCAATCTGATTGGATCCAGCATACTGGATCACATTCTCTGTGAAGTGAAGAAATACAAGTATTATTCCGTTTCATTGGATTCTACTCCAGATATATCTAATATGGACCAGCTGACTTTGACTCTGCGCTGTTTTGCCATCTGGACCAGTTGAAAGATTCGTGACATTTTTGGATATGGAAGGTCATAGTGCTGAACAGCTTACTAAAAGTCTACTTAATTTTTTAAAGGCAAATGACATTGATATTAAAGACTGCCGTGGTCAAAGTTATGACAACGCCAGCAACATGAGTGGCAAGTTTATAGGATTACAAGTACGAATTAAAGAGATGAATAAGTTTGCGCATTACATTCCGTGTTTTGCACATTCACTAAATTTGGTTGGAAAATGTGCTGCTGAAGGTTGTCAAGAAGCAGTCATTTTCTTTGGATTTGTTGAAAATCTGTACACCTTCTTTTCTGCTTCTACCTACCGGTGGGGTCTCCTTTCTACTGCATTATGTGCTGGCGGTACTCATAAGTCCCATTTGTCCTTTGTGAAAAGACTGTCAGATACCAGGTGGTCCGCTCGGGCAGATGCAACAAAAGCACTTTTACACAGCTTTTCTGCAATAAAACAAGTCTTGGATGATATTTCAGATAACAATGATCAGAACGAACGAACGAACGAACGAAATCTTTATTTCATCAGGGTAAAGAAATAGGCATAATTGCCTTTTTACATTTCTGCCCTGCAATACAATTTACAGTGTGTTAAAAATTAAAATATTAACAACTTCAGACAGGATCAATTAATAATATTATCACAATCAGAAACTTAGCTCAGACAAGTACATTTACTCATAGTCATTCACACACATAGAGAGAGAGAGAGAGAGAGAGAGAGAGAGAGAGAGAGAGAGAGAGAGAGAGAGAGAGAGAGAGAGAGAGAGAGAGAGAGAGAGAGAGAGAGAGAGAGAGAGAGAGAGAGGTCAAGCTATAGAGCTACTTAATATAAAAAATTCAATTTAAAATAAAAATATTACAATGATAGTTAAATGCTCGTGGAAACGTTGAAATAACTGAAACAGAATTGTCGTTAAATGTGTGTACAAGATTTCATGACATGTGAATGCAGATGTCTTTTGAATGTGGTGTAATTATCAGTTTTGACAGACTTGGGTAGAGAATTCCATGCTAAACCACCTGCATAACTAAAACAACTTCGGAAGAGGTCAGTTCGAGGTTTTGCAAGGTCCAAAAGTAGGTCGCCACGTATAAAATATGAGCAGTATTTATATCGAAAGAACTTTTGCAAGTATGAAGGCGTTCTGCCGTGTAATATTTGATGCACAAATAGGAGATCTTGGAAAAAGAAGAATTTTTTTTAAGAGGAAGAACATTCAGCTGTGAAAATAGCTGAGCACTGGGAATGTTATCATTCAGGCAAACAAGTCGTAGCGCTCTTTTGTGTAGGGATTCTAGGCGTTTCAAAAATGACAAGCCACAGCGACTCCAGATATTTGAGCAATAAGAAAGGTGACTTTGAATATGTGCATAATAGAATATAAGTCTAGAGTGCGGACATAAAAAATGTTTGATTTTTGAGAGTTGAAACAATTTTTGTGAGATCTTATTTGCGATGAAATAGACATGTGACTTCCAGCTTAGAGACTGGTCGATGACCACACCCAACAGGCTGTGGTCCGTAACTTGCTTAATACGTTCTCCATCTAGAGATAAAGATAACGTATTTGGTTGACAGTGCAGAATCTTTTGGCGGGTTGAGATAATCAAAGATTGAGTTTTGTTTTTTATTAATGAACATACTATTAGTAGTGCACCAATCTTGTACAATGTCCAGGTGATGCTGTAAAAGAGACTGAACAGTGTTAATGTCTGTGCCAGGTACTGTTACTGTGGTATCATCAGCAAACATAAGACAATCGTCATGTGGCAATGACAAGGGCAGGTCATTGATGAAGATGCTGAAGAGTAAAGGTCCTAGTATCGAGCCCTGCGGGACACCCATTGTAGTGGTGTATGATTTAGAGAGCACATTATTGTATAAGACTCGTTGTGTTCTGTTTTCAAGGAATGATTTTATTAATGTGATCACTTGTGGATGAAATTTGTACACCGCAAGCTTTTGTATTAGCAACGAGTGGTCAATTGTATCAAATGCTTTGTAAAGAAGGCAGAGGGTCGTCAACAGGCTCGTAGTCTACTTTCAAATTTTGATGAAGTTAGAAACAGGAATAATGATCATACTGTGGGATCAAGTATTACGGCGTTTTCAAATGACCAGTGCTTCTTTGCAATCTTCTGACCAAGATTTGAATACAGCTTGTGCACTCTATGAATCCCTGCGGGGGTATATTCAAGCTATGCGGTCTACTTTTGCAGACATAGAGCAAAAGGCCAAGGATCTGACTGAGTGTGAACATTATTAAGAACAAACTCGAAGAAAACACAAACGAAATCGAGAGTATGATGATTTCAGTGGTTCTAGCACACTTGATCCACTTGTTGAATCTCAAACGCCTTCTCAGCAGTTTAGAAGCCGAACATTTCTTGTCCTTATTGATAGCTTGCTCTCTGCCTTGTCAAAACGCCAGAAAGCTTATCAAAAGTTGAATGATGTATTTGGATTCCTTCGTCAGTTACAGTCGTTTACACCTGAAGAGGTGGTAACGAGATCATCGAATCTTATTAAATCATATCCGGAGCATCTGGAAGAAAGTCTTTATGAAGAACTTGTGCAGTTTACAGAACTGTTGAAAACTGATCTTGCTTCTCATATTGGCACTACTCTAGACCTTGTAGAGTTACAGTTTTACCGTTTGGTAATTGACAATTCTTTGGAGTCTTGTTTTCCAAATGTAGAAATCTTCTTGCGCATCTATTTGTCACTAATGGTAACCAACTGAACAAGAAGAGACATGGTACGCAACCAGACGATACGTCAAGGCCTTAAATCCTACCCCCTGCAGACCCAAGTAGAACAGTCCCAATTAAGATGGTTTGGCCATGTCTGCAGAATGGGAAAAGATCGGATACCACGACAAGCATGGGAAACAAAGAGCCAAGGATCCAGACCCCGAGGACGACCCAGAGTCCGCTGGGAGGACAACATTAGACAATCTTTGAAGGACCGAGGACTAGAATGGAACCAGGCCAGGAGGAAGACAGCCGATAGGATAGTCTGGCGCTCTCTCTCTTCCAAACCTCTGCACCTCAAGGTAGAAGGGGAACGACTAAGTAAGTAAGGTAACCAACTGCAGTGGAGAACGATCATTTTCAAAATTGAAACTTATTAAAAATTAACTAAGGAGCACCATGGGTCAAAAGAGATTGAACAATCTCACACTAATGAGCATTGAACATCAACTTCTGCGTGAAATTGATACATCCTATATCATCAACAAATTTGCTCATGCTAAATGTAGAAACATTAATATTTAAACAATAATGTTGACTGTGTTGTTACTTTTGATAATGATAATTACTATGCAAATTAAAAATGTATGTGTTCAAATATATTTGTGTTGTTTTATTGTTTATTTTTTTAAATATAGGGCCCCTTTCTTGACATATGCTACAGGCCCCTTACTAGCTTTATATATATATATATATATATATATATATATATATATATATATATATATATATATATATATATATATATATATATATATATATATATATATATATATATATATATACAGTACTTTGCAAAAAAATGGCAGTCATACTGCTCAGCTAAATAAGCTGAAATCTAATTAAATATGCATGTTCTGCCCCAAATTTGCACTCCACTTAAGTGAGCAAACACTACCAAAAGTAAAAAAAAATTAGCGTAGAGTAACGTCCCTTGATATAAGAGCAGACGACAATTTCTAATGCTAGTGGCAGAAAATGGATACAAAGTCAAAGTGTATGTTAATTTCACAGCTTTGGAATGAAGGAAATCAAACATGTTCCAACATTTCTAAAACCTTGAACATTCCTGAGCGGACTGTCTACAGAGTTGTGAGTAAATTAAAAGCAGGTAATTTAATCGAGCGAAAAGAAGGTAGTGGGAGGCCAAGAATTTTGGTCACAAAGGACCATCGGTGTCTCGCCCAAATCGTTCGGGCTGGGCCAATGAAGAGTGTAGAAAACATACGGCAGCGCATGATCGAGTTGGGAAGCCCAGAGGTATCTAATGCTATTGTCAACCGGGAGCTACACAGGATGAATTACACAAAAAAGCGGGTAATTTCGTCACCATTGCTCACAGAGACTCACAAACAGATGCGCTAGAACTGGTGCCACGAACACCAAAATTTGTCATGGGACAATGTGATTTTTTTCAGATGAATGTTCTCTTTGGTCTTATCCTGCTCAAATAAATATTTGGACGAAAGGCTCTGTAACGCCTGTGTACCAGCGACCGAAACATACCTAGAAATTCCATCTTTGGGGAGGGGTGTCAGCAAGAGGTGCCACCCCAATGTGTGTTTTCACAGGATTCTCACGAAAGAAAGGTACATCGACATACTAGAGGGACACCTTCTGCCATTTATGCAGGTCATGTACCTCGATGGGTGCACATTTCAACATGACAATGACCCAAATCATACAGCTCATACCCCCAAAGCATGGCTGCAAGAGAAGAATGTGATAGTGCTGAAGTGGCCCAGTAACAGTCCCGATCAAAACCCAATTGAAAACGTTTGGGCACTACTCATGAATCATTTAAAAAAGAGTGGACTCAGAGACGTTGAACAATTGAAGAAGGTAGCTGAAAAATACTGGGACAGTCTGACTCTCAATTACCTACAAACATTTGTGGGAAGTATGCCTCGCCGCATCCAGGCTTGCCTTGCTGGAGAAGGCAACATTATATTGTACTGAAACCACTGTTAATAGATAGGGGAGATACCAATCTTCCTCTGGACATACAGTTTTTATTATTATTTGCTTCTATGAGTGTGCTGCGTTGCGAAAATATGACTGCCATTTTTTTTTGCAAAGTACTGTATATATATATATATATATATATATATATATATATATATATATATATATATATATATATCTATATATATATATATATATATATATATATATATATATATATATATATATATATATATATATATATATATATATATATATATATAACAAGACGGGGAAAGTACGCGCATTAGAGCAGGTATGGTAAACAGAAATTAACCAAAGGTGGCGAGAGGGGCAGGGAGAAAGAAATAAGGCCATTCAATCTCAGAACTCCAATTAAACTTGCGCAGCCATCTTGAAACAAGAGCTCCGGGGTAATGACTGAACCAATCTCTGACTGGACAATAATTCTGACTGTGGTTCCGTGAAGTGGAAAATGAACAAGCACAAGATGTCTGTCAATACAAGTGAGAATTAAGTTGAGGCTTTGCCCTGCCTTATATATGAATCTCTTTCATCCTTATTTCTGGTTCCGAATAACGCATTTTAATTGAGGACTGCTGTTCTGCGTCATCATCGTCTCTCTCTCTCTCTCTCTCTCTCTCTCTCTCTCTCTCTCTCTCTCTCTCTCTCTCTCTCTCTCCCCCAGTTTGTCATCATCGTTACCTTTATCATCACCATCATCATTCTCATAATCTTCATCATCATCTTCATTATCTTCATCATCATCTTCATTATCTTCACCATCATTATCATGTTTATCATCACCATCATCACGATAATCATTTTCAGCATTTGCATCACACATTTTTCATCATCATCATCAACACCACCACTAGCATCATCATCAGCATTATCATCATCACGATAATCATTCTCAGCATCAGCATCACATCATTATCGTCATCATCATCATAATTATCATCATCATGACCACCACCACTACCATCATCATCTTCATCATCATCATCATCATCATCACGATAATCATCATCGTCATCACCACCACCACCATCATCATCATCATCAAGATAATTATCATTCACCATCATCATCATCATCACCACCACTACCATCATCATCATCACCACTACCACTACTACCATCATCATCAAGAGAATTATCATTCACCATCATCATCATCATCATCATCACCACCACTACCCTCATCATCATCACGACAATCATCATCGTTATCATCACCACTACCATCATCATCATCAAGATAATTATCATTCACCATCATCATCATCATCACCACCACTACCATCATCATCATCATCACTACCACCACTACCATCATCATCAAGAGAATTATCATTCACCATCATCATCATCATCACCACCACTACCATCATCATCATCACCACCACCACCATTACCATAATCATCAAGAGAATTATCATTCACCATCATCATCATCATCATCACCACCACTACCATCATCATCATCACGACAATCATCATCGTCATCACCACCACTACCATCATCATCATCACGACAATCATCATCATCACCACCACCACCACTACCATCATTATCAATATCATTTTCCTTTACATTCCTTATGTAGCAGGGATCCAACACTACAGCTTGTCCCCTTGCATGAAGCCAGCACCAAACATTCACATTCTCTTGTGGTTTCTGTGGCAATTTATGTTACATGATGAGCTTGCCAGCCTTATGCACAACTTCATATTAGTCGCCTTCTACGACACGCGCACGAGGGTGTAGTAGTACTATTCTTTCTTCGTCTCTTGAGAGACCCCCGGGAACATCGCGAACATTCTGTCTATCGGGGTCATATATTTCTGTACAAGATGAGGGCTTCTCTGCTCTGACTTTTTTCCCCTATCACTAAGGTTTGTTAGCTAGGTCCGAGCGTCTGATTGGCTGGCTGGTAACTATGGTTTCTGGTTCGGGAAATCCCGGGATGAAATTCACGGGAATATTTTGAATTTTGTTCAAATCGAGTCCCGGGAAAAATGGACTGGACCCGGGAAATTTTGAGAAAAAAAATTGTACTCATAAAAATTGTATAATTAAATAGAATTACGAAACACACATCTTTTCTCGCTCATATTCGTTTGAATTTTGTTGGCGCGTGGATGAATCGTGTTGAAATAAGAAACAATTCGCTGTTGTTGACGCAGTTCAAGTCAGATCGGGTACAAAAGTACCCCCTCACTATTTTCCGATCTTTCTCTGTTTTCTAATTTTAATTTAAGGGGGAAAAACAATCAAAACTCTCAATGGCCATTTAGCTGAAGAAATATCTGAAGCACTTCTAAAAATAATCGAAGAACGACGAGAGAAGAAATTTATTTCCCTACTCATTTACGTCTAAAATCCACAGATAATAAAAAAAAAAATTTGTAACAGACTTCCAGATAAATCTGTCCATTCATTACTTTTCCTCAAAAGTTATTTTATCAAGAAAATCAAAAATATCGAAATACATTTCCAAGAGTACCAACTTGCCCAAAAGTTTATTTTATTATCACAAAAACAAAAAAAATAAATAAAAAAAAAGGAATTCTATTATTATGTTAATTCTAGTATATTGTGGAATGAAGCGTATTTTAAATGATATAAATCGTGCTATTTGTGTTATTTTGTAATCATAAAATGTATAATTTTCTTGACCTTAAACCTTACGGTAATTATATATATATATATATATATATATATATATATATATATATATATATATATCTATATATATATATATATATATATATATATATATATATATATATATATATATATATTCCCCCTTCTTTTAAAAATCCCAGGTCCCGAGGGAAATATGCAAAGCTCTTCCCCCGACTCCGGGGAAATTTTAAGTCGGGAAAAATTAGGAACACTACTAGTAACACAAGGGTCACATTTGTTTTCCATCAATGAGACGTATAAAAGTTAAAGGTTTAGGAAGATTAGACGAAGGCCAAAGACAGGGAGCTCCAAGATTTACTGGCTGGAACATACTGGGAAAGGTCATGTGATCTAGGACAGCAAGAACCTTTGGGAAATTCCTTGAGAGCTACCAATAACAGTCACGAGAATTCTAATAATACTAGCAAGTATACCCGTCAAAGAATTACTGAAGAAGTATTAAAGCCGCATCTTAAAACCATCAGACTGTGTAGCGCATTTAGAAGACTGAGAAGTTGGAATAGGTAAATAGAACAGGGTTCCGCAACTGGTCGATCTTAGCCTACCGGTAGATCCCAAGATATATTACACATATAAAGGTATGTTTCAGGCACTCGTGAGAAATAAGAAAGTCAAAAACTATACAACATAAAAACAACAGAAGTGAGTAGCTTACCGGAGAATCGATCCCAGGATCTTCTGAATGACACCACCGTCTAGCTACGGAAGCAAATCACACTATCCTCCCTGCTAGCTAGGCACCACACAAAAAGTGCTTCGATGACAGAGGTCATTAGCTCGGTTTACAGGCCTCGGGTTTCCTCTCTTTATTTGTTTAAACGGTATATCCCAAGGAATCATTTGGTAGATCTCTAGGTGGCGGAGGATAATGGGAGGAGGATTTTTAACCTTATTAATGTCGGACTAACCCTCTCCCACCGCCACTTAATATCACGATGTCCCCAGGTTTAAAGGTACGTTCACAGCATTTACACTGGAAACCCCACAAGTTACCTTACTAAAATTCACACTGTACGTGAACTATGTAAGACAGGAAGTGATGTTTTCGTTGAAGTGAAGTTAACTTCCGGTAAAATGTTTCATTTTAATTTTCTACCGCTGTGATGATGGGATTGTAGGATGCAGATCGTGCGGAGAGATAGGAGTTACATTCAGGCTGAATTTAGTCCAAACTCCAGATACTCTGAATCAGAAAACAAACTTGATTATCACGGTAGATTTTTAGAGAGCTGAGTGTTTTTAAAGTAGATCCTTACAGCTACTGCGCTGCCTACCCCCGAAATAGAGAGTCATGTGACTAATAACATAATAGGTGTTTAATCGCAGCATTATTTTTTTGTAAATATACGGCTATTTTCAAAATGTTTGTCTTGGTGATAGGTGTCCTGTATGCTGAATATATGCTTAAAAATTGCTTTGGTTCCCTTTCTCGCGTGAGCACTACATAAAGCTGCCTGTGAGCATAGACTGCATCAGGTGGGTATACGTCTAAATAACAAAAGACTGTCCCCGTCCTTTGTTGATTGTCGGAGGAAAAACTTACGGCGTTTCAAAATGAATGGAGGGCAGGTATAGCTTGGCTGTAAAATTGATGCGTGGAGTGAAAACGTGTCCACGTTAATGGCTAACTGTGATGGAGTTTTTTTTTTTGTTTTTTTTTTTCATTCAGACTCCTGTCTTTAGTTTTAACGAAATGTTAAAAGAAAAAAAAATGAAATGGTATTGGTTGACTCTTACAATATGAAAGTAATTTGTTAAACGTCTCCGCCATTACTTGACGGTTTTAATGCAAAGAGGGAGCCGCGGTAGCATAGTGGTTAGTGAATTGGCTTCCTAGCTCAGTGGTCTATGGTTCGATCCCCAGATAAGGTGGGATTTTTTTAGGCCGCAAACGGCTCCTGGGTCGACCCAGCCCCTATTGGGTACCACAGCAACTTCTGGGAAGGTTAAGGCGGCCGGCGTGATGCTGACTACATCACCCCTAGTGTGCCGATGGTCAAGAAAATATGAGTCTAACACTATATTCCCAATATGCCTCAATGGGCGTGTAACGGGGTCCTTTACCTTTACCTTTAATGCAAAGGGATCTATGAATTCCAAATAAAATAGATTACTGACCTTTTTGCTGGATGAGTGCTCAATATAAACGTTCACTCAAAGCACAGTGCCATGCGCGCGGTTTCCGTATTTTCTCGAAAAGCTGATATGGAATAACAATATAAGTCATATAATATAATATAATATAATATAATATAATATAATATAATATAATATAATATAATATAATAGTCATATAAGATATTATACGTTCATGTATTATAATTCAGTAAATTAATATTGTTGCTGGAATTTAAAAATCTATTATTTCTCCAAGTAATATTTTGTCGTATGCATTTGAAGATACAGTAAAAACATGTATAAGATGGTTATATAATGATGTTAGCACATTCTATATTTAGCCATTTTTAAGTTAAGAGCAATTTCATGACTTCCTGTAATTTTCATGTAAACTTTGTTATATATATATATATATATATATATATATATATATATATATATATATATATATATATATATATATATATATATATATATATATATATATATATTATATATATATATATATATATATATATATATATATATATATATATATATATATATGGGAGTTAAAATTGAGCTTTTGAGATATTGTAACAAGTGGGATTTAAAAATATTAGAATACGTTGTTTATGTAGGATTTGTAGTCAAGAGGCCGATGCCCGTTTTAGCCAGAAGACTCATGAGTCAGTTTGCCTCTGAGGCAAAAGATAACTCTCAATCAGCCTCTGATAGAACCTGTTCTTTCTTTCTTACTTTTTTTCTTTCTACTGTACTCTCTAATTTCTTCCTTTAAGTCTCCATTGCCTCACTGTATTGTTAATCTCCAACTCACTCACAAACACATACATACACCCATATAGTGTATAGTATATATACTATACACTATAGTATAGTTTTCTCATATGGGCAGACTGTTAAAATTGCTAGTGTGATAAAGAAAGAAAGGTCTAACAGAAAGTGTCTGATGTTCAAATGGTCGCGGTTCAAGACTCCCTCACTCTACGTAAACCTGACACTATAAAAACATTCTGTAAAACCAGCCCCTGCTCGTTTCTTTCAGCAGGTGCCCCATTTACCTGTCTCTGTGTTCTGGGGCAGATAATCATAAATTCATTGAAGCTTATAATTTATGAAAATAGACACTTATTGAAACTAATAGTTTATGAAAACAGACACTCATTGAAACTAATAATTTACGAAGGTAGACAGGAATTTGAAATATAGTTTTCTTTTTAAAATTAGACACTCATTGAAACTAAAAGTTTATTAAAATAGACAGGTATTTGAAATATAGTTATTCTTTTTTAAATAGACACTCATTGAAACTAATAATTTATAAAAATTTACACTCATCGAAAATAATAGTTTATGAAAAGACACCCACGGAAAACTAATAATTTATGATAAGACGCATGTTAAAACTAATAGTTTATGAAAATAGACAGGCATTTGAAATATAGTTTTAAAAATAGACACTCATTGAAACTAATAGCTTATGAAAATAGACACTCATTGAAATTAAAAGACACCCACTGAAAGTAATAATTTATTAGAAGACGCTCGTTGAAACTAATAGTTTATGAAAAGACAACCACTGAAACTCATAGTTTATGAAAATAGACACTCACTGAAACTTAAGACTATAGTTTTAGTTTAAGGCGTTTTATTTTTTTCTTTTCAAAGTTACATGGGTCAACATGAGTTCAGGCCTCCCCCTCCCCCACCATCCCCTCTTTCCGTGAGCGCTGGGCCCGATTGGGTCAAATATGTTAAATCGACAAACGACCGATTGACCCGTCTATTCTGTGTTATTCGTCTTCCCCTACACATTACTGGACACAAATACTCGTATTTCGGCCTTTATTTGGTCTATACTTGCTGATAGGAAAGTTATATTAGTGATTGCGTCTTTTAAAAACTGTCTGGGTCGCCCACGGGTCCTATACCATAGTTGTGTGAGTGTCATGAGAATGACCTCAGCCCATAATGCACTTTTTATTTGGTGCAAAATTGGCTCAGCGTCCATTCACGATGTACTGTCACAGCAAGGCGATGGCGCCGTCTGGCTGGTCCTAGGTTCGATTCCCGGTAAGCCTATCACTTATATTTTCTTTTCTGTCGTCTAGTGCCATCCTTGATGTCCAACGAAAACCTGTTAATTACCTTTATTTATTTATTTACTAATTGATTGTAACAATTTTTGTGAATTAAAAATATAACCAAAATCCTTATATAAAGTTTGAAAATAAACATTTTTATGAAATAATAATACAAACTAGCAAAATGAATTTTAAGGAAATTACTATGCGATTCCTAAAATATAAAAAATAAATACAATAAAAATACAAAAACAAGTTGTTTCTAATGGATATTTTGGAATAGAAAATAAAGAGGAAGTTGGAGAAAAATTGAAAGTACTGCGGCTTAAAATAGGTTCTCCCATAGCAGATACTAACGTAGAGGATTGTGGCGTCAGATATTTAGGACCAGCTTTTATGAGGTTTGGTGACCAGTTCCCTTCTTCTCTGCCTTTGCCTTCCCTAACTTAAAAGCAGAGTCATATACCTATTTACAACAAAGAGAGTCCGACTGGCAAAGCCGTTAAAGTGCTTTCCTCTCGCCGCACAGCTAATGGGTTCCGAAGTCCAAAACTGGGAGCGTTACGCTCCATTCTACCCAGCTGTAAATGGATGCCTGACTCTGCTTTGGAGTTAGGGAAGGAAAGGCAGTTATGAAGGGAACTTGTCACTCTACGTCATAAAGCTAGACCTAATATAGTGAAGTCTCTAACGTTTCACGTCTCTACGGCAGTTTCTGCTATGGGACTGCTTTTTTAAAATAAAAAACACTTTTATTTAATTTGATTTGAGCGTTATTTGGATGTTTCAAATCAATGATCCCTTGATTCACGAGGTTTCAGACGACCTAGAGTGCTGAAATTTTACACGACCCTCTATAGTGGTACATTTTAAACTACCAACATTTGAAGGAACCTCAAGTGACCAGTCCTGTGCCCGCCGTTGGAAATTGTAAAGAGGAGACCGTACGGCGGCTGTCCTGGCAAAATTAAACAGTCAGGAAACCTACTCAACACAAACATATTTATAGAATGTGTGATTCCTGCATACACAGATTGGGTCCTCGCCGGTGCTACGGAGCTCATGCACTGTGATGAGATCCTCATTGTGTGATCTAAGGGAGAAGATCGGAGCACTGATGGAGTTGTGTCAGTGCAGTCAAGATGGTCCGTTAAAACCGTAACCGAACCTAACCTTGTTTTAGAAAAGTTGCAGCATCCGTTATTAAAAAAAAAAAAAACCCTTATTTCAATAACATGCGTTGTTCCGGATCGTTTCAGACCTGGGTCTATTTATAGCTAGCTAGCTGCATTTGATTTACGATGAATTATGGCGGAACTAACTTTGAGGCGTGTTTGTGAACTTGAGAGCGTCAGCATGGGTTAATTTGAGTGACCTGATGAGAAGATAATCTGAACAGATAAAAACTGAGTATGCTGCTTTTGCCATTTGGATTTTAAAAAATTGTTTACGCTAAGAAAGTAACTGTTAAGAGATCAGTAGGTGTTAATTAGTTGTAATGGCAGTTTTATGTGAAGAAACAGATAACGGGAATTCAATAAGAAAAAAAAAGAAAAGGAAAAATATAGAAACGAAGAAGGATAGACAAACAGATTGACAGACAGAAAGATAAATAGGTAGACAGACAGACAGACGGATAGATAGATAGATAGATAGATAGATAGATAGATAGATAGATAGATAGATAGATAGATAGATAGATAGATAGATAGATAGATAGATAGATAGATAGATAGATAGATAGATAGATAGATAGATAGATAGATAGATAGAAAGATAGATAGATAGATAGATAGATAGATAGATAGACAGACAGACAGACAGACAGACAGACAGACAGACAGACAGACAGACAGACAGACAGACAGACAGACAGACAGACAGACAGACAGATAGATAGATAGATAGATAGATAGATAGATAGATAGATAGATAGATAGATAGATAGATAGATAGATAGATAGATAGATAGATAGATAGATAGATAGATAGATAGATAGATAGATAGATAGATAGATAGATAGATAGATAGATAGATATTCCATAGAAACATCTTACTAAGTCATTAGGTCTGGAGAGTTATTCCATAGCAACATTTTACTAAGTCATTAGGTCTGTAGAGTTATTCCATAGCAACATGTTACCAAGTCATTAGGTCTGGAGCGTTATTAGAAAGTAACATCTTACTAAGTCATTAGGTCTGGAGAGTTTTTCCATAGCAACATGTTACCAAGTCAATAATTCTGGAGAGTTATTACAAAGTAACATTTTACTAAGTGTCGTAAATTTATTTGAGATAGGTCTTAGAAATAGTGGTCCCGTTAGAGTGAAGAATGATGGTGAAGGCTCTATGATAGAAAGGGTTAGGAAAGAGATAGTTGATTCACAAGGGGTGCTGGGAAGAGTAAGGACAGTCTAAGAAATCGGGTACTCTTCTCCGATTTGCCTATATTACGACAATCTTTTTTTTTCCTCAGTAGACTCCTAAATCTCTCCTGGCTAAAACAATTATTTGCCAGTTTCCAAACACTCATGTGCACACACCAATTTGGTGCTTCAAACACTCAGACGCTACGTGAATACAAGCTACGTAGAACAAATATGGGTAATAGGGCGTGGGTCGGCCAACACAGTACTAAACGTTTTATGGTGTTTATTTATCATTTAAACCAAAATCACAACATTTATCATAATACAGGCAATAATCATAGTTACAGAAAATACAAATAACAGGGGGGAGTTGAAGAGTAGTATCCAATATGCCCTTCCCGCTTGTAGAGACAAAGAGAAACCCAGTCCAAAGACAGGTGGTTATAAGAAATAGATAATTTAACCCAACAGTGAATTAATTTATTCTGATAAGAGGGGTTACAATATTAGGTATGGGGGGGGGGGGGGGGGGGAGGAGACAATTCCTATTATTCTCAACTGTTTTCCCTTTACTAAGCAGATTTAGGGAGAGGAAATAACCAAAGTTAAGAAATCCCACTTAAAGAGAACAATACAAGGAATACAGAAAAACAGGTATTTACCAGGTAAAGCAAATTATAATGTTTGCAAATAAATCTCATTCATTCATGCACGCTCATGATGGCCAACACACACTTTCTCACACACACTTACCAATCGTGGAATCTGGCACTCCATAGAAAATTACACATACAGCAGTAAGTATTCAATAAATGAATGCGTTCTGTTCTTCGGTTTCCAGCCCCAAATTTAACGGGTTTAGGCGTTTAGCAAAGTGTCCCGAAATCGCTGGAAGGTGAAGCCTTATTGTGTCTCTTAGATTTTTATATAAAGTTTCTATGGGATGGCACGGTCACAGATACAGGTATGAGAATGGTGTGGTCTCTTGGATTTCGCCGCTGATGGTGGAAAAACTTCTTAAGCGTGATGACAACGACTGACCAGTGAGGTATATTTTTTCCTTCGGGTTTTTTTTTTTTAAATCCAGTGGAAAATTATGGAATGTCAGTGTTCAGGACGTATGTACTCTTTCTCACAGTAGAGCAGTAAAATAAAATATATCGCTACTGGCAATGTTCTTCTCCAGTTTATCTTTACAGACTTAATTTTATTGATGAGTTTTTTTAATGTTCTTGGGTTTGCTTTCTTTCTGGTAAATTCAGACAGCGGGACCCCAACAGGATCGCCACAAGATTAAATTTAAACTGTTCATCAAATCTCTGGAGGTTTTTTTTTTTAACCGAGTCTGGAGGACTCTATAAAATTGCTGGGACGCAAAGGTTTATGATCACCCTATGTGGAAAATAGAAAAAATGAAATCATACCGCAAAATCAAATAATATTCTAACGCGCGATAAATTTACCGTTAAGACTATTATATACACTCGCGTATTTAATTATATATTTAAGAAAATGCTTTGCGAGTCTAATGGTTAAAAACACATATAGATATATATAGAACTTAACTAAATTAATTAGTTATAAATTCCTTCGCGACTTTTAAAAGTTAATTTAAGCATCTATTATCTTTGGAAATAGTGTAATAGATATATCATTAAATTTACAGCTGGAAACTTTTGAGATGGGTTTAATTTAATAGATTTAAATTAATACAAAATCCAGTGAAATAAAGTAAAAGAACTAGGCCACTGATCACTTGAAACTAATATATTTTACCGTTGCACAGAATGAATTCACTCCAATATAGCCGAAAATCCAGAGGAAATCTAGCAGGATTCTACTATAAGCTAGTGCTTCTTCAAATCTCTGGCAAACGAATGAGAAATTGCATTCTTCAGTGGTCTCTATATATATTAAATGAAATGAAAGATTGAAGGGACACGTGAAAATTTCACACCTTATTTGAACTCAGGGAACTATCGTGCTTCTGTGCCGCCAGTCCGCGCTCTGGACTTCCCTGTCCGTCTCGTCTCTGCCATTCTGCATGAGGATGTGAAATACCGGCGAGAAACTGCTTCGTCTTTTCTGGGGACCACTATTGCCTTTGATCGTATCCTGCTTTCCTCGTTGGACTCTGGCAACACCCCACTGGGCAGGCGTACTAGCAAAGGTAAGGAAAATAATTGCTATTAATTGCTCTAGAGATAGCAGTGGGCTTGGTTTAACCTCCCCTTAAGACGATGCGATCTCCTGGATGCACAGATGATAACAGTCTACATATTAATTATCCAACGTGTTGAAAATCCACGTGGAAATAATGCATACTAATTTGCCCAGGGTGTAGAATTCCACGTTGACGAAAAAATTATAACACTATTCAGGGGTACTGATGTTTTTCGAGGGTTCTACCATATCATCTAACAATTCAGGGACAGCTGAGTTTCATCGTCACACTAAGTCATTAGGTCTGGAGAGTTATTCCATAGCAACATTTTACTAAGTCATTGGGTCTGGAGAGTTATTCCAACGCAACATCTTACTAAGTCATTAGAGAAAGACAAGAAGGGGGTGAAGAAGTCATGTATAAGACTTTGAGCTGATGGCACTGGACAGGAAGACTTGGTGTATGTCTATGCTCCTTGGGGAGCTGAAGGATGATGATAATTGTTATCTTCTTCTTCTTTGATCCTTAGCCGCTGACCGTCAAAGCAGTCAGTGGCCATCACGCCTGGTGGCGTCTTGTTGGGCGGCGACAAACTGCTTCCACTTTGCTCGGTCGGCAGCCATCCTTCGTGCAGTGCCACAGCTCTTATTCACTCTTTGCATCTCAGGCTCCACAGTTCTCCGCCAAGTTATTTTTTGGTCGGCCTCTTTTTCGTTTTCCTCAGATGTTGTTTAGACTAACAAAGGCTGTTCTTGCTTTGTTCATTCTGTTATTGATGTCTTAGCTTGCTCCGCCGTCTGGTGTTACTATGCATCCTAGGTATGGGAAGGTGTCTGTCTGTTTCAGTGTCTGATTCCTTACTGTTATAGGCTCAGGGTTGCCCACAATGAATGTCATGACCTCTGTCTTCTTTAGATTGATGTTCAGACCCACCTGCTGGCTATACTTATTAATTAAGTCTATCCGTTTTTTCCTGGATGTGTTGATGTGAATGTGCGAGTAGGGCAATGTCATCTGCATATTCCAGATCTTCCAATGTAGAAAGTGTAGTCCATCTTATTCCTCTTGGACTGCCCTCTGTTGTCTGGCGCATCACCCAGTCTATGACTGCTAGAAATAAAGTGGTTGATAAGGGGCATCCCTGTCGTACTCCTGTCTTCACCTCAAAAGTTAGGTTGCTCTGCCCAACGCTACATGTAAAGTTGGCATAGAGGCTTTTTATGATTGACACTATGCAGCTTGGAATTCTATAAGCCCTCAGTAGTTTCCATAGACTGTCGCTATGTATACAGTCAAAAACCTTTTCAAAATCAACGAAATTAGTGTACAGCTGTCTCTGCAATTCTGAGCACTGCTATGTAATGTTCCTGAGGGTAAATATATGATCTGCACATCTTCTGTTCTTTCTAAATCCTGCTTGTTCTTTACTCAGTTTGTGGTCTACTGCTTTTGAAATTCTCTGTATAATTATCCTGCCTAGAATTTTGCTGGGAACTGAGAGAAGAGTGATTCCTCTCCAATTGTGGCATTCTGCAAGGTCGCCCTTCTTGTGCAATTTGACAATTATTCCTCTGTTCCACTCCGTTGGTGTTGTCCCTTTTTTCCAGACTTGTGCAAATAGTGGTTCTAATAGTTCTGCTGCTAGCTCAGGGTCTGTCTTAAATAGCTCTGCATTTAAGTTATCGTGGCCAGGACCATTTCCATTCTTTAACCCTTTGCTTGCTGTGATGATTTCTTCCTTTCGTGGAATGTCTGTATTAACATCTAGATCATCTTCAGCCTCAGGAACATTCAACTGTGTCTCTGGTGGTTCCTTGTTCAGAGTTTCTCTGAAATGCTCTGCCCATCTTGTTTCCTGTTCCTTTGCTGTGGTGATTAGATTTCCTTACTTATCTCTACTAATGTAATATTGTTTGCACCTCGTTTTCCGCTGATGGTTTTAATTATTTTATATACTGTGCTTTGTTTATTTCTCAGTGCTGCCTCTTCTGCCTGTCTTGCAAGATCGGCTAGGAATTTCCTTTTGTTGGCTCGGGTTTGGCGTTTAACTTCCTTGTCCAGCTGACTGTAATGTTCGCTATATAAGTGCTGTAACCTTGGGGGACTTCGCTTCTGTTTTCTTTCTTTTCATTTCCTTTCTCATCGCTATGGTGTTTAATGTTTCTGGTGTTATCCAATCTTACTTCTTCCTTTGGGGTCCAAATGGGGCAGTGATGAGCAATACAAGACTCAACATGTCTCTTAGCCTCTCCTGCCCAAGTCTACCTCACCTACTCGTGGTGGACCCCGTTATACCCAGTAATCTTGCCGAAGGTTGGGTATCAACCCCAGCGGGAGGCAAGATGGGACAGCAAACGAGGTAAAGGCAAAATCAAATCCCCCAGCCAGAGGGGGAGGCATGAGCACACTCTGCCTTAAGAAACAGGTGCTGAAGTCAGATGTACCAGGCCAGGAGGCGCACCAGCAACCATGGTACCATGCAACCCGCTTTGGTTTAATATGTCTACACAACAGATGTCAAAAAATTATCGTTATGGTGCTCGCCCTGTGAAGTCCCTCCAGGCAGGAGCAGTGCCGGATTCTGAGCCTCGACAGAATCCACCCTCAGCTACTGGAGGTCTCCTTAGTCCGCCAAATGGAGCCAGGAGGCGGAAGGAGAAAGTAACTGGCCAACCAGATAAGACGACGGCCCCTCTGAATGTCATGCATTGGAATGCAGAGGGAGTCAACAACAAAAAGACTGAACTAGAGAATACCCTATTTCGGAAAGAAATTAGCATATGCTGCATACCAGAACAAAACCTCCAGGAAGGAAAACATTTTAAGATACGGGGCTATCAATGCTTCAGAGTTGACAGAAAAGATCGGAAGAAGGGTGGCATACTAACACTGATAAGGAATAACCTCAACGCTATAGAATCCAAGACATATAAAGAAGGTGCAGAATACCAAGTAATCCATCTAAAACATAACACTCTGGAACTGGATCTCCTAAACTTCTACTGCCCCAATGACATACCACTGAACATGACTAGCATAGATGTCCCCATTGGCAACTTCATAGCGGTGGGAGACTTCAACAGCCATTCCCAAAGCTGGGGATACAACCAGCTAGATAGAAGGGGCGAAGAGATAGAAAACTGGCAAGACGACAATAACCTAACCCTTCTAAACAACCCTAATGATCCTCCAACCTTTTACTCCAGAAGATGGCATAGCACCTCTACTCCAGACCTGGCATTCTGCACACCTGATTTGGCTGGGATAGTGGAAAGGGAAATAGGAGAACAACTCGGTGGAAGTGATCATCGTCCTGTATTCATCAAAATTAATAGAACAATTAATACAAGTCCAAGTCAGCCAAGATGGAATTATAAAAAAGCAAATTGGTCCATTTATCAACACAGAGCAAATCTGCTTACAAAAGATATTAAGGTACTAGACAGAGACATTAACAGAGTCATCTGGGATTTTAATAATGGAGTACTCAAGGCAGCAAAGGAGACAATACCGAGAGGAGCGAGGAAGAACTATGTACCATATTGGTCCAACACACTACAAAACCTACATGAAGATATGAATGAAGCAAGGCACACTGCAGAGGTACAACCATCGCAAAATTCATTAAAGGAAAGCTAGAAGCCCAGAGGAGAAGCTGGAGGGAAAAAACATATAAACTAAACCTTGAAAAGGAAGGGAGAAAGTTGTGGAAACTCACTAAACAATTGAATGACGATAACAATTCTCAACGACAAACCATTACACTAGACGATGCAAGGAAACTATATACCGGCAAACAAGCAGCAGACATATTTGCGGAATCCTACAGAAATGAAAGTAACATCTCCGTCAATTTACGCAGACAACGAGACATTCGTCAAGAAATAATCCACACTAGAACTAATGGAAACAGTCCGGACGTTATGTCCAAACCTTTCAATATGGACGAGTTAAAAACAGCCGTGTGGAAACTTAAAGACAGGAAATCACCAGGCCCGGATGGTATAACCAACGAAATGCTAAAACACCTAGGATATACAGCAATGAGCAAACTGTTGCAAATATACAACTACAGTTGGATGACAGGCAGTGTGCCACAGATATGGAGAGAGGCGCTCATGTGTCCCATCATAAAGAAAGGAAAAAGACAACAGGAAGGCCACCAGCTACAGACCAATAAGCCTAACAAGCTGTGTATGTAAGACAATGGAGAGGATGATCAACAGAAGATTGAAATGGTACTTGGAATCCGAGAAAATTTTAGTGCCAGAACAAGCAGGGTTTAGAGAGTGCAGCAGCACAGAAGACCAAATCACATACCTGTCACAGATCGTTGAAGATGCCTTCCAAGAAAAGAGAAAAGTCTTTACCCTATGGATAGATCTCCAAAAAGCTTTTGACAAAGTATGGAAAGACGGGTTAATAGAAAACTGCAAAGGAACGGAATCAAGGGTAATATGAGAAAATGGATCCAGTCGTTCCTACACAATCGGAAAGCAAGAGTCACTATGGAAGGTCACAACAGCAAGAAAATCCTCCTAAAACATGGAGTTCCTCAAGGCTCAGTATTGTCTCCCACCCTGTTCCTTGTATTCATCAATGACCTCATCCACGATCTGCCACAAGGTGTGAGAGCTGCCCTATACGCTGACGACTTGGTGGTGTGGTGTGTAGAAGAACATCTAACTATCGCTAATAAGCGAATACAAAGGGCAGCAGACAACATAGCAGCATGGGCAGAGAAATGGATGGTGCAGATCAACGCTGAAAAATCATCAACAACACTTTTCACGCTCTCCAACAAAGACAAAGCAGGAGAGATACGACTTGGAAATATACATGTCCAAACAGATGAGGAACCGGTGTACTTGGGCATTACATTAGATAAGAGAATGACATGGAGGCACCACATCGAGAGAACAGAGGCTAAAGCGAGAAGAAAACTTTCCATACTGAGGAAAATAGCTGGATCAAGTTGGGGAGCTAACGAAACAACACTAAAGAAAGTGTATACAGGTGCAATAAGACCTATATTAGAGTACGGATCAGCAGCATGGTCTACAGCAGCCAAATCACACCTACAAGCCTTAGATAAAGTACAAAATCAAGCGCTTAGGTTGATCACGGGTGCCATGAAGACCACACCAATAAATGAAATGGAAAAAAAATCACAGGCATTCCACCTTTATTATACAGACGAGACACTAAGACCCTGATCCAAGCAGAAAAGTACAAGAACATGCCCGCACATCCAATGAAAACTAGATTTGGAGATTTAGCCAGTGGGAGGTTGAAGAGAAGCAGTTTTGTGCATCGGTCCAAAAAAACTAATTAGAACATACAAGGATGAACTACCAGACATCACTAAGGAAATAACTCCCACACTCCTCCCAACCCCATGGGAACAACATCAAAATTTCAGTATTAAGACCTCCATAACTACCACCTGCCCCATGGGAGAGCTAAATACTCTCCAAAGGAAAATAGCAGCATGTGACATGATTGAAGAACTATACCCCAGAGAGCATGGATCCAAGTATATACTGATGGATCTGCAACCAGAGCAGTGAAGAACGGAGGCGCAGGAGTTTATGTGGTCTATCCAGACAAAGAAAATGAATCCACCTGTTCACCTACTGGAATATTCTGTTCAAACTATGCTGCTGAAGTACAGGCCATAAGCATTGCTGCAGGAATAATAAATAACACAATAAGCCAATGTCAGCAGGTTGTATTCCTTACCGATGCAATGTCAGTTCTGCAAGCCCTCAACAGTGATAAACTGCCAGAATTAAACAAAGTCCTATGCGAAGTAAATATCAAAAGAAGGGTAGTGCTACAGTGGATACCATCACACTGTGGCATACCAGGAAATGAGAGAGCAGATATGTTAGCAAAAGAGGGAGCAACACAGGAACAAAAAGAACAAACAATCACATTCCAGGAAAAGAAGACCCTTATCAAGGCCATCAGGAAAATTGATCAACAAAGAGACAACTATCAATATCTTGATCGAGCAAAACAGGTGATCCTGTTCCGTATGAGAACAGGACACAACAGACTGAACAGTCACTTATACAGACTGAGATTGGTCCCATCACCCCTATGTACGTGTGGACAGGCAGCACAGACAGCCGAACACATCCTGCAAGACTGCCACATGCTTAGTCAATTGCGAACTGAACATTGGCCCACAGAGACGCACATCCACACAAAGCTGTTTGGGAGTCTTGAAGAACTTTCAACCACAGCAACATACATCCAGAAAACCGGACTTCTTGTGTAGACATTTCTAAACAACAGCGAACGAGAAGAAGAAGAAGACTTCTTCCTTTCCTGGAATCCCAAGCATGATTTGCTGCTTTTCTTATATATTATTAAAATGGTGTTGAATTTCTGGTCAATATCATCTGTCGATGTCTTTTCCTGGCTTTTGGCAATTTGATATCGTGTCTTTAAATCAGCCACAAAAGCTTTTCTGGTAAGGGGGTCCTTCAATTTGCGGATGTCATACCTTTTATGTGTAGTTACAAACTTCTTAAAAATTGATCCAGCAGTTCTGAGTTTCACCTACAGTTTTACTACTACTAAGTGGTGATCACTTCCCACATCTGCACCTCTTCTTACTTTCACATCTTGTAATGAATGTCTCCCATCTACCATTAATCAAAATGTAGTCTATCTAGTTTCTGTCCCGTCCATTTGGTGATTCCCATGTTAATTTGTGAATTTCGTTGTGTGGGAAAAGCGTTCCTCCAATGACCAGGTTTTTAATGCTACAAAAACTGATTAATTTATCCCCATTCTCGTTTACTGTTCCGCTGCCACATTTCCCCATTACTCTTTCATTATATATCTTGTGTATTCCAACTTTCGCATTGAGGTCTCACATTACTACGGTAAGATTGTATCTAGGTGCCGCTTCCATTTCTTTTTGCAGCAGTTGATAGAATTCGTTCTTGACCTCTTCGTCGCTTCATTTGTTGGTGCATAGCATTTTATTATTGTAGTGTTGGTGAATCTCCCTCTCAATCTTATTCTTATCAGTCTATTATTGATGGATTTCCATTCCAGTAATGACCTTTCTATTCCTTTCTGTAGAATAATGGCAACACCTTCATTGTGCTATACATCCTCTCTTCCAGAGTAAAGTACTGTTTCTCCTGTTGCTGTTTTAACTTTTCCTGTCCCTGTCTGTGACGTACGTCTAAGTATGACAAATGAATTTCCCTGACTCGATGGATGATAACAGAATATTGGCCTCTCATAACTTTAGAACCCCTGATCATCTGTTGTAACTTTTACCGGCATGCAGCTTTTCCACGAGAACCTTACACGCTGGATCATTAATATGTAGCCTGCTATCTTATGTGAACGTTTGAGATCGCATGGCCTTTGATGGGAGGTTAAATCCCGCCCACAACCATTTCTGAGAACGATTTATAGCAATCTTTTCCTTAACGCCGGCCCAAAAGAGGACGGGCCACAGACTCACTCCTGTTTCTAGAGCAATAAACAGCAGATCATTTTCTTACCTGGCTGTCACCCCGCCTGGTGGGAGTTGCCAAAGCTCTCAGAACAGCGGTTCCATCAAAGAACAGGCTGATCTTCAGAATTCATCGCAGCGGCACACGATCTAAAGAAACAGGGAACTCGCAGCTCACAGAGTTGGCTTCTCGGAAACTTTTCACACCCTCATGCAAGCAAGCCTGAGACCGAAGGAAATCGGTAGACCGGGAAAATAGAAGGAATTGCAGCGATTAACACATCGGCGAGGTACCCCGGATTTTGCTCAAGTTCAAGAAAGGTGCGAAAATTTAACACGCCCCATTCAAGTTACATTCGATAAGTATAAATAGAGAACTCCGAAAAACTGCATTTTATCGTTCGCTCTGACAGAATCATAGTTGCACTAGCATAGTCGGATTCCTGCTGGATTTCATCTACTTTCGTGACTATTGGAGTGTATCTTTCTGTGCAGACGGTAATTTATACATTAGCTTCGAGTGATCAGTGGTCGAGTTATTTCAATTGATTTCAATGGATTGTGGTGTAAATTTAACCTTATTAAATAAACCCATTTTCAAAGTTCTAGTGCAAACTAATGTTACAGCTAAAAGTATTTCCTAATACAATTGACGCGTAAATTTATTTTGCAGACGTTAAAGAGAATTATAACTTTAATACAGTTTAGTTCTGTATAGATAGATGTGCTTTTAATTGTTTTAACTCACGGGAAGTTTTCCTGATTTGTTAATTGACGACGCTAACAAGTAAATAGGCTAACTGTAATTTATCGCGACAGATTTTAATATGATTTGTAATGCATTTCTTGTTTTGATTATCTTTCATTCAGAACGATCATTCAACCTGCATCCCAGCAATTATTAATTATATACAGAGTTCTGCCAAACTCAATTCGATATCTCCAGAAACATATGAACTTTTTAAAGCTAAACTTGTGTGGCGACCTGTAACGGGCCCCGCTCCTCTGACCGTAACTGAGAATAAAGCCATTCAAGAAACACTTTAAAAATACTAGGTCGTATAGAGTCCTTAAAGGAAACTGGAAGCAGAACATATTTTATTCACTGCCCCTATTTGTGAAGAAAAAAAAGACCGATCTACCTGAACTCTNTCTGTCACGTATATTTCAGTGGATTTATCCTCCTTCCCCCCCCCCCCCCCCCCCCCCCCGAAGATAGAACTTTACCTCAGTGTTTTTCTTAACTTGTGACATTACGGAAAAAAGGACGTTTATCTCCACCAGCTGTGCCAATTTTAGGAACCACGCCATACCTCACGCCTACCCATGTGCCTGTGACATTCTTTAGGAACTTTTATCTAATAACTAAAAACAGTACCCGTTAAACTTCAACGTCCAGACGATTGTCGGGACAAATGCTTTGTTAACTTCAACAAAAACCCCAAAATCTGGGCTGTACACGGAAGAAAAATACTTTTTCCTAAGCCAAGTTTAGTGCTGTTTTTGATGTATTTCCTATGAAGTGCCAGAATTCACCTTTCGGTAAGTCTGCGTGTGTGTTTGTGGGGCTGGCCAGCCCTAGTGTGTTTTTTTGAATGAAAGGAGATTTATCTTTTCTTTACCCTTTTAATTAGTTCGACCTTGTACTGAGGTGCATTATATTGCTTGTACGGGATCTCTCCTCGCGGGATTGGGTAACTGAGTGCATTTCCCCTCCCGTAAAAACTGTTGATTTAAAGGGAGACAATTGAAAACCCTAGCTTTTCCTCTACCCCCCCGCCCCCCCTTTTTCTGTAACCCCTTGCCTCAGAGTAATAAATTTAACAGTGGGTTAAATTGCCTATCTCTGATCACCCCCCCCCCCCCCTTCTTGTCTTTGGGACCGGGTTTTGTCTGTTAGTAAATATAAACGGGAAACGGTGGATGGAATATTTCTCCTCAAAAACCCCTCTTCCCTTGTTGTTATATTTGTATTCTGTAACCTTTGATTTTTGACTGTAAATGTACAATTATGTGTGAGTCCTTTATGATAATAAAGGTATTAATCATTAATTGTGTTGGTTGTCGGTTGGCCTAAAACTCCAAACATTTCCATCTGTGTAGGCTGTATTCATGTACGTTGAGCGACTGGAACTGACAAACAATTGTTTGTGCAGAAGAGAGATAGGAGTAGTCTGTGAGAAAACAGATATTGTCGTAATAAGAGACTGTCCTTGCTCCTTCCCAGCGCTTGTGAATCTACTACCTCATTCTCCTAAATCCTTATTCTCACCGAGCCTTCAATATCACTTTACACTCTAAAGGGACCAATATTCACCAGCACCCTCTCAGATAAAAATTACGACAATATATTGTTAGCTCGTTCGAGATTCTGAACTTAGTTAAAATAGAGTGTGGTTGATTGTCTTTGTGAAGTAGGGTATAATCTTTAAAAGTATTACTTCCCCTAGACCAAGCCGTTCAGTATTTTGGGCCAACCACACAATAATTAAGACAGGTTTGTTTTTCCACAGGAACAGGCAGTTAGTGATAATAAAAGATTTGTCACATTTGTATTCTCTGGCAGAGGGAATTGAAAATTTTTGGTTATATAATTGCTGGGACTGCGTGATTGTTTTACAATCACTAAAGGTTATGAAGCGTTTGAGTTGAGCTAAGCTAAAGACGGATTGTTCTGATTTTTAAAAATTAAGTTAACTACGTCTCATCTCAAAAATTGTCTTCAGGGACGGAGTTTGTTGTTAGAGAATTAACATTTTCTGGGAAAAAATTTTTTTTTTTTCCTTTTAAATTGTTTAATATAAATTTTTCTCTACTGTTAGTAAGAGTAGATTCTTTTCTAGTGTAACTTACCATTGAATTGGCATAGTTGCTTGCGTTACGAGTCTTAAGTGACAATAATAGCGGCGATAAGTTAACACTCGTGGTCATTTAGAAAATTTTTATTTTACTTTGGTTTTTCTCGTAGCGGCTTTGAGTTTTTCCCCTTCTTGTTCCATCTTACTATTCTCTAGTCTTAGAAGCATCCAATTCTTTGACAATGGCTGAGAGAATTAGGATAAGATCCATTTTGAGACAGGAAGCGAAAGACTCAGGATTAGACACAAAAGCCGCGAATCTGTTTATCAACCAGGAACTGCAAAGGTATGACGCGGAGGAAGAGAGGGCAGAAGCTAGGAAGAAAGAAAAGCGGCAGACGATCGTCAATTGGAGCAGAAGAAAATTTGAGGCAGAGATGGACGCCCGCAGGGAAAGAGAGAGAGACAAGGAAAGACAGCATGAATTAGCGCTCAAGGCTTTAGAGAGTCGGAGTGCCTCTACTGCAAATAATGGAGAGCCGTCTTCGCCCCAGTCTCAAACAATGGATCTCTCCAGCACTCAGTCTGCGCAATTAACTGCGATGTCTTTTGCTTTAGAGTCTTTTCATAGCCCTACCGAAAAAATTGACTGCTCCCTAGAAAAATTCGAAAGGCTCGCAAAATCTGTATGGGTTAGAGAGTTCCCGCTGGGCCCTTAAGTTCTCGACGTCACTAAAAGCGAATGCTTATGGACGTATACACACAAAGCTGGGACCGAACCAACATGATTACGACATGCTTAAGAAGGCCTTGCTAGAGCGGTTCGAAATGACCGCCCGAAAAAATTTTCTGCAAATTGTTCAGAAAAACAGCCGAAAAGAGAGCACGGAAACATTCCCCGATTCTCTTCACGTCTCACGGGCTATTTGACAAAGTGCATTGAATTATCTGACTACCTCTTACATATGAGGGACTACTTGAACTTGTTTTTCTTGTGGAAACAGATAAAGGCAACTCTTTGTCAAACAAAACCCGTAGATTTTTTGGCTGAATACAGGGCGCCAGTCAGGCTTGAGGACATACTCAATAAGGCCGAACGCTATACCAATGCAATGGCCGAACTTCCCAGCACTAAACGTAAACCACAGATGAGCCATCTCGTAAACAAAATCTAGAGCAGTCATCCTATTCCTCTAATTCCTCTCAGAATTATAACCAACGAGAAAATAATACCCAGAGACCTCCCCAGGAAAAATCGAAATTCTACAAAAACCGATTACCCCCCCCCCCCCACCCCCCAACAACAATTCTGATCAACCCACCAAGCCTACGTGGCAGCGCGGCCACCAAGGTCAAGGAAAAGGAAAGACCCTACACCAGGAACGTCTGATCAGGGCAAACAAACCGGTCCAAACCGCGTTGGATGTTTGCATACAGCCTCGAAAGGTAGAGTCAATGTCAGTGATTCTCAACCTGAGGGGGACCGACCCTCAACTCGAGGAACTGTAATTTTGAATGGTACCTCAACCACTTGTCTCTTTGACACTGGATTAAGTTTTAGTTGTATTGTTGCTAGACACCTAGTCAAACCAGGTCAGGAGACAGAGGAAACCGTCAAACTTAGTGGAGTTTTCAGGAGTGATGCACCCAGGACGCTTCCTATCGCACTGGTAGAAATACACTCTGACTTTGTCAGATGAGTTATAAAAGCGGCCATTATGGATGATCCTATCTACCCAGTTATCCTGGGATGTAGATATGTGTTTATTGGGAGACCAAAGGAGCCGATTGTGGCAGCGGTAACCACAAGAGGGCAAGCCAAGAAGGAGAGGGAGCCTGCGCCAAATTTGTTGCCGAACGAACTGAAGGAGGCGCAACAAAAGGACCCTACTCTGGAGCTCTGCTTTAAAAAACTGCCCATGGCTAAGGACCCCAGATACAACGGAGACATCTTTTCTAAGGATGGCGTATTGTATCGTAGAACGGGCAACCCGGACACGGGGAATAACCAGCTCCTAGTTCCGACGCAGTACCGAAGCCAGATCTTAGAGATGGGGCACTCTCTTCCCTTTAGCGGACATATGGGACAAAACGCCACTATTCAGCGAATAAAAACCCACTATTGGTGGCCAGGAATGAACTCTGACATTGTCAGGTATGTGAAATCCTGCGCCCAGTGCCAACGGGTAGCACCCAAGCACTTGACACCCCAAGTACCTATGGGGCAAATGCCAATAGTAGGGACTCCATTTGAACGGGTTGCTGTCGACATCATTGGACCCCTGGAAAGGACCAAAAGAAAGCACAGGTTCATCCTGACTTTAGTCGACACTTGCACAATGTGGGCCGAAGCTGTACCGCTAACATGCATAGATTCCAAGCATGTTGCAGAAGCCCTCGTGCAAATCTTTACACGGTTGGGATTCCCTCAACAAGTTTTGACGGACAATGGATCCCAATTCCGTAGCCTGTTAATGGAGGAGATCTTTAAGATCTTGAGGGCCAAACATATCCACACAAGTCCCTACCATCCGGCCGGAAATGGGCTCGTGGAACGTTTTAATGGCAGCCTCACCACCATGTTACGTAAGCTGGGTCAGGAGAAACCGGAGACTGTGACCTATATATATCGGCTGCCTTATTCGCCTACCGAGAGGTTCCCCAAGCGTCTACGGGATTCCCGCCTGCTACACTTTTATTTGGCAGACCTATAAAGGGGCATTAGAAGCCTTACTTCGGTCCCTGACAGACCAAAAGGCTGACGAGACAGTCGTCTCTGCAAGCAAGTATGTATCTGAGCTCAAGGAAAGGCTAAAGCTAGGATGGGATCTAGCTACAACCAACCTTACGAAAGCCCGCGCTAAACACGCTAAAAGATACAACAAAGCTGCAAAAGAGAGAGAGCTCCAACCAGGGGAGAAAGTTTTGTTGCTACTCCCAACCGGAAGCAATAAACTTCGCATCGGATGGCAAGGGCCGTTTACCGTCCTTAAAAAGATCTCACGTACCAATTACAAGATCTCCATCAAAGGAAAGGAGAAGGTCTTCCACATAAATCTGCTAAAGAAATATTTGGAAAGACCGGTGCCATCCTCCGAGCATCTCCTGGCTATCGCCATAGCAACGGAAGACGAGGAAGATGATGATGGTTGCATGGAGTATCCACTGCAACCCACAGAATCCTTTAAAGATGTCAAGTTCGGCGACAATCTCTCACCAGAACAACAAACAGAAACCAGGGCTCTACTAAAACAGTACAGTGCAGTCTTAACGGATGTACCTGGTCGAACAAATCTCATTGAATTTGATATGAAATTAACAAACGAGACCCCTGTTCAAACTAGAGTTTACCCCATGCCGTACGCTAAAGCGGATGCACTTCGCGGAGAAATAGACAAGCTGCGTCAGGCAGGAATTATCAGTGAGTCTACATCTCTTTACAGCTCGAGTGTAGTGCTGTTGCAGAAGCCCAATAAGGAAGTTCGGCTGTGCATTGATTACAGGTTGCTAAACGCTGTAACGGAATTCCAGCCCGAACCTCTCCAAACTGTTTCTGAGTTGTTCACCAAGCTCAGCAAAGCAAAGATCTTCTCCAAGATTGACCTCAGTAAAGGTTATTATCAAATACCAGTCAAGGAGGAAATTAAACCTTTGTTAGCTTTCAGCACTAGCGAAGGACATTACACATTTAATGTGATGCCGTTCGGTTTGCATAACGCACCAGGAGTGTTCACCAGGATGATGAGGAAGCTTCTAGAGCCTTTGCAAAGTCCCCATATCCATAATTTCATGGATGACATATTAATTGCATCGGAAACCTATGAAGAACATATTGCTACGGTTGCTATGCTCCTCAGGAGACTACAGGAAACGGGTCTCACAGCCAGACCTAGCAAATGTCTCATCGGGTTTGAACAGTTAGACTTCCTGGGGCATACTATTTCTCACGGATGCAGTTGGCCTATTAAGAAGAACGTGGAGAAAATTGTGGCAGCAAAAAGACCCCGAACGAAGAAAGACGTACGTTCCTTCATATCGCTATGTGCATACTATCAGAAGTACATCCAGAACTTCAACGGACTGACGGCACCTCTGACTGACCTCACAAAGAACGGTTGTCCTGATAAGGTCATATGGGATCAAAAGTGCGAACACGCGTATAGCACTTTGAAAGGACAGTTGTCGGCATACCCCATCCTAAGGTTACCTGACCTTAAGAAACCTTTCATACTGAGAGTTGATGCGTCAGGTCAGGGCATCGGATCAACATTGCTGCAAGCCGATGACAGTGACCTGAACATGCTATTTCCAGTTGCCTATGGCAGTCGGAAACTGAATAAAGCGGAACGCAACTACAGTGTCGTTGAAAGAGAATGTCTCGCTCTGATTCATGGCATCAGACGCCATCATGAGTTTCTGTATGATACTTCTTTCACGGTGCAAACAGACCATGCTTCACTAGCTTTCCTGGGTGCCAAGAAGGAATTCAACGCAAGGATAATGCGTTGGGCCTTGCTATTGAGTGTTTATTCCTTCAAAGTGGAATATATTCCAGGAAAACAGAATGTCGGAGCTGACTTCTTGAGTAGAAACTGGACCACGGAGGAAGAGGAGAAAATCGACGATGCCAATCATCCTAAAGCTACCGATCAGGGCAGCTTCATTGTCATAAATTAAACATGAAAACGAGTTTCCATGTCTCAAAAGTGGGGACGACTGTGACGTACGTCTAAGTATGACAAATGAATTTCCCTGACTCGATGGATGATAACAGAATATTGGCCTCTCATAACTTTAGAACCCCTGATCATCTGTTGTAACTTTTACCGGCATGCAGCTTTTCCACGAGAACCTTACACGCTGGATCATTAATATGTAGCCTGCTATCTTATGTGAACGTTTGAGATCGCATGGCCTTTGATGGGAGGTTAAATCCCGCCCACAACCATTTCTGAGAACGATTTATAGCAATCTTTTCCTTAACGCCGGCCCAAAAGAGGACGGGCCACAGACTCACTCCTGTTTCTAGAGCAATAAACAGCAGATCATTTTCTTACCTGGCTGTCACCCCGCCTGGTGGGAGTTGCCAAAGCTCTCAGAACAGCGGTTCCATCAAAGAACAGGCTGATCTTCAGAATTCATCGCAGCGGCACACGATCTAAAGAAACAGGGAACTCGCAGCTCACAGAGTTGGCTTCTCGGAAACTTTTCACACCCTCATGCAAGCAAGCCTGAGACGGAAGGAAATCGGTAGACCGGGGAAAACGAAGGAATTGCAGCGATTAACACATCGGCGAGGTACCCCGGATTTTGCTCAAGTTCAAGAAAGGTGCGAAAATTTAACACGCCCCATTCAAGTTACATTCGATAAGTATAAATAGAGAACTCCGAAAAACTGCATTTTATCGTTCACTCTGACAGAATCCTAGTTGCACTAGCATAGTCGGATTCCTGCTGGATTTCATCTACTTTCGTGACTATTGGAGTGTATTCTTTCTGTGCAGACGGTAATTTATACATTAGCTTCGAGTGATCAGTGGTCGAGTTATTTCAATTGATTTCAATGGATTGTGGTGTAAATTTAACCTTATTAAATAAACCCATTTTCAAAGTTCTAGTGCAAACTAATGTTACAGCTAAAAGTATTTCCTAATACAATTGACGCGTAAATTTATTTTGCAGACGTTAAAGAGAATTATAACTTTAATACAGTTTAGTTCTGTATAGATAGATGTGCTTTTAATTGTTTTAACTCACGGGAAGTTTTCCTGATTTGTTAATTGACGACGCTAACAAGTAAATAGGCTAACTGTAATTTATCGCGACAGATTTTAATATGATTTGTAATGCATTTCTTGTTTTGATTATCTTTCATTCAGAACGATCGTTCAACCTGCATCCCAGCAATTATTAATTATATACAGAGTTCTGCCAAACTCAATTCGATAACTCCAGTAACATATGAACTTTTTTAAAGCTAAACTTGTGGCGACCTGTAATGGACCCCGCTCCTCTGAACGTAACTGAGAATAAAGCCATTCAAGAAACACTTTAAAAATACTAGTTCATATAGAGCCCTTAAAGAAAACTGGTAGCAGAACATATTTTATTCACTGCCCCTATTTGTGAAGAAAAAACATCGATCTACTTGAACACTGTCTGTCACGTATATTCAGTGGATTTATCCTTCCCCCCCCCCCCCCCTCCCGAAGAAGAACTTACCTCAGTGTTTTTCTTAACTTGTGACATTACGGAAAAAGGAAGTTATCTCCACCAGCTGTGTCAATTTTAGGAACCACACCATACCTCACGCCTAGCCAAGTGCCTGTGACATTCTTTAGGAACTTTATCTAATAACTAAACAGTACCGTTAAACTTCAACGTCCAGCGATTTCGGGACACTTTGTTAACTTCAACAAACCCCAAATCTGGGGCTGTACACGGAAGAAAAATACTTTTACCTAAGCCAAGGTTTAGTGCTGTTTTTCGATGTATTTCCTATGAAGTGCCAGAATTCACCTTTCGGTAAGTCTGCGTGTGTGTTTGTGGGGATGGCCAGCCCTAGTGTGTTTTTTTTAATGAAAGGAGATTTATCTTTTCTTTACCCTTTTAATTAGTTCGACCTTGTACTAAGGTGCATTATATTCCTTGTACGGGATCTCTCCTAGCGGGATCGGGTAACTGTGTTCCTTTCCCCTCCCGTAAAATTTGTTGATTTAAAGGGAGACAATTGAGAACCCTAGCTTTTCCTCTACACCCCCCCCCCTTTTCTGTAACCCCTTGCCTCAGAGTAATAAATTTACCAGTGGGTTAAATTGCCTATCTCTGATCACCCCCCCCCCCCTTTCTTGTCTTTGGGACCGGGTTTTGTCTGTTAGTAAATATAAACGGGAAACGGTGGATGGGATATTTCTCCTCAAAAACCCCTCTTCCCTTGTTGTTATATTTGTATTCTGTAACCTTTGATTTTTGACTGTAAATGTACAATTATGTGTGAGTCCTTTATGATAATAAAGGTATTAATCATTAATTGTGTTGGTTGTCGGTTGGCCTAAAACTCCAAACATTTCCATCTGTGTAGGCTGTATTCATGTACGTTGAGCGACTGGAACTGACAAACAATTGTTTGTGCAGAAGAGAGATAGGAGTAGTCTGTGAGAAAACAGATATTGTCGTAATAAGAGACTTTCCTTGCTCCTTCCCAGCGCTTGTGAATCTACTACCTCATTCTCCTAAATCCTTATTCTCACCGAGCCTTCAATATCACTTTACACTCTAAAGGGACCAATATTCACCAGCACCCTCTCAGATAAAAATTACGACACTGTCCATCTGCTCTCGCTTATACCTAGAATGTGTAATCTATAGTTTCTCATTTCCGCTGTGACCTGTTTTAGTTTTGCCGTCTCGTTCATTGTCCTGACATTCCAAAATCCTATTCTAGTTTGACATTTTATGGTCAGGACGTCCGTTTTCGTGTCAGTGGCTTCCTTTCGGCTTTCGCCACTGGCAGTCATACCAGCTTAAGACTCCGGATATCCGTCCCGCAGCAAATTTTGTTCATTTGTTGTCGTTTCCGTAACTTCGTTTCTTTTTACATAGACAGGGGTGTCGGCCCTATGCTAAAACCCCCAACATGGAGGACCAGGGTGTCTGCTTTAGTCTGATCCCTACCCGCGCAAACCTGTCCAGCTTGGTAGAACCTTCTAGGAGTAAAACTCCCTCTGGCATAGCTCTGGGGGTAATCAGGGTGCGCAAGCCGCCATACCTCGACAAGGTATTGACAGCGGTGATGGCAGGATAATTGTTATAATGAGACACACGTAATTAGCGTAAACCTGAATACAAATTTTAAAAAGATCGTTATAACCGTGTTTTTAATATTTTCACAGAAGATGATATGGGCAGATGTTTTGTTATTGTTATGGTTGTTCAGAACTGACAGCATTGCACTCTAGGCAAACCCATATGGGCTCAGTCTCCCTCAGCAAACGTCGAAGGATATGAATGCTAATTGTTCCTGTTGCGCGCTGGTTGTATATACGCCGGATACATCCTCTCTTACGTTCATTCCTGCCAGTCTTACGCTTAATTCCAAACACCAGCAATCTTAGACTTGATGATTCATCGACTGCAGTGTCATTCTCTAATAGGCGATTATTAATTGACCTCCGTATCTCCCACTTGTCCACATCTATTGCACCTACTATAGGTGCTCTTGAAGCTGGTCTATCATCTCTTTCATTGCCGCGTATCCTGCATGCCCAGGACAGTAGATCCACATCAGTTGTTGAAGATTCGAGGCTTCTTTGGATGTTTTCCATTCATGCCGTAGGCATCCATTTTGGATTGGCCGAAGCATGGACTGAGTGTCTGACACAATAACTGCCATTCTTCATGAAGTTTCAGACAACCACCTTAAAGTCGCAGTAGCTGCCGCTACCTCTGTTCTCATGCTGGAGGTTGTTGTCATGTAAGCTCCGCTATGTTCAGCGACGATTCTGCCATTAACTCTAGCCGAGAAGCTCCATCCTGATTTCTCACCACAGACTACAGACCCATTAGTGTACACAATAGCTTCATCATCCCTGTCATTAGTATTTCTCAGTTGATCAATTCCCAGCTCTGCTTTCCCATTGCTCCAAGCTCTGCATTCTCTGCCAAGGCTAATGATGACCTGTTGGTAGGTCATTAAGTTGTCACCAGACGTATTCCACTCTTGTGAAGATGTTTTGTTTCTGTTAAATGGTATATGGGTTTGTTTATATTTGATGGTATGTGTACGTGCTTTTGTTTCCATTTAGTGTAATGTGCAGATCATCATCATCAGTATCTCTCAGCTCCTGGTGGAGCACCGGTCATAAATAGATTTTAATCATAATACAAAATAGTTACAAATAATGTAAATTATATTTATGGTTTGGCCATGTCTGCAGAATGGGAGAAGATCGGCTACCACGACAAGCATGGGAAACAAAGAGCCAGGGATCCAGACCTCCAGGACGACCCAGAGTCCGCTGGGAAGACAACATTAGACAATCTTTGAAGGACCGAGGACTAGAATGGAACCAGGCCAGGAAGAAGACAGCTGATAGAATGGTCTGGCGCTCTCTCTTCCAAACCTCTACACCTCACGGTAGAAGGGGAACGACTAAGTAAGTAAGTAAGTAAATTATAAAGATTACCCGACAAAAACAAGCTCACGCCTCTAATTGAATTTGTGCATTTTGTATATTTTGTGAATGAATCATGTTTTTATGTAGCTGTATTGTTTTATACTTTCTGGATGTCTCATGATCATTTTACAAAGTAGTTGTGTTCTATGTTATGAATAAATTGACTTTATGTTTTATTTGTGAATGTTTTTCTTATCAATAAAAAATTCGGTGTGGCGTGAGCAAATTTTCACTCCGAAAGTGTGGTCCAGAGAAAAATGTTTGGGAACCACTAGTTTAGCCTGTCCAAAGATATCGCTCTTGTTCCGCTGGTGTCTATCTGGCCTTCCCCCCCCCCCCCCCCTCCTTCCCCCATCAGTTCCATATTAGTGATCTTGTCATACCATTTTAAATCTAATCTGCGCAAGCACCTATTTATGACAGTTTATATCTTGCGGGTTGTAAGTGGAGATATCTTGTTTCTATTTAGTGGAGTGTGTTTAATTCTATTTCTATCTAGTGACATTTGTAAACGTTTTCTTTCTATTTAGTTGTATGTGTTTAATTCTATTTAGATCTAGTGGTACTATGTATACGTTTTGTTTCTATTTAGTGGTATGTATTTAATTATATTTGTATCTAGTGACATTTGTAAACGTTTTCTTTCTATTAGTTGTATGTGTTTAATTCTATTTCTATCTAGTGACATTTGTATACGTTTTGTTTCTATTTGGTGGTATGTGTTTAATTCTATTTCTATCTAGTGACATTTGTAAACGTTTTCTTTCTATTTAGTTGTATGTGTTTAATTCTATTTCTATCTAGTGACATTTGTATACGTTTTGTTTCTATTTGGTGGTATGTGTTTAATTCTATTTCTATCTAGGGACATTTGTAAACGTTTTCTTTCTATTTAGTTGTATGTGCTTAATTCTATTTCTATCTAGGGACATTTGTATACGTTTTGTTTCTATTTGGTGGAATGTGTTTAATTCTATTTCTATCTAGTGGTACTTTGTATACATTTTGTTTTTATTGAGCGGTATGTTTAATTCTATTCCTATGTAGTGGTACTTTGTATACATTGTGTTTCTAGTTAGCTGTATGTGTTTAATTATATTTCTATATAGTGTTAATCATATACGTTTTTTTTTCTAGTTAGCGGTATGTTTGTAATTCTGTAAATCTAGTGGTGCTTGAATAGGTTTAGCTTCTATTTTGCGGTATGCGTGTAAGTCTATTTCTATCAAGTGGTACTTGAATGCGTTTTGGTTCTATTTAATGGTAATCGTGTAATTCTGCTACTATCTAGTTGTTCTTGTATAGGTTTTGTTTCTATTATCGATCTTCGTGTAATTCTGTTTTTAATCTAATGGTACTTGTATACCTTTTGTTTAAATTAGCGGTATGTGCATAATCCTTGTTTATATTTAGTGATATGTGTAGATATCTTGTTTCTGTTTAGTACTACTCGTAAATGTTTTGTTTCTATTTAGTGGATTATAAATATGCTGGGTCTGTTTAGGGATACCAACAGATTTTTTTTCCTATTTAGTTGTATGTTGATTTGTCATATTTTTATTTGGTCGTCCGCGAATATAAATTGTTCTTATTTAATGGTGTATTAGACAGAAATGTTAAAAACGGGCCTCTCTAGTATAGCTGCGTTAACGGACAAAAGCTATTATTAAATCTTTCACGCAGCGCGTGCCGTTGTGCTTGTGTCTCTGCTATCAGTTTCCAACACTGTAATATCTAAAGCACAGGAGAGGAAGATTAAAACGTGTTAAACAAGATGCTTTCGAACGCTGATAATCTAATACAACACAACTATCATTTCCACGCAATGTTCTTAGATAGCTTCAAGAAAGTAAAACGTAAACAAACATACGACCGTACGTTCTTTGCGCGCCTATTTCTCATCTGCCAGCAGTTGCCATTAACCACTATTAGGCAGGAATTTTATCAGCGGACTGTGTCCAATTTCTTAGAGTAAACTATTCCACCCCACCCTGTTCTAAACAACCGATAAACAAATATGAAACGAAAGGTGCGGACAAGGCAGCTCCCGTATTTGTTTATTTGTGTTACTCTTAAGACATCGCAACGCATTAGATTGAAAGTTTGAAGAGTGGTTAGAGCTTCCCGGTGAAGTATGGTGTACCGTTTGACCGGTTTATAATACTTAAACACTGGTAACCTTTCGCAATTCGAATGCGGCCTATACATTTTATTCAGCACTTGCTTCATTCAAGTATGGTCCAGGTATATGTAATCTTATTAGGGATTATTTCAGATGATTTAGGTACCATTGATGACAAGAACTAATTGAGAACAGAAAAATATTAATAAAAAATAGTATTGATGACATAATACATCATTATCGTTTCCAGTCTCTCGTTCCTGATGGAGCATGGGGCAACTACCGCCTCCATAGCTTTGGTAACGAGGTGGCGGGGAGGGGGGAAAGCACTACAGTATAAGCTCACATATGTCTCGTCGCCACAGTACTGCTTTATTCTTTCTTTCTTCTTCTTCTGCGTTCGTCCTGAAAAGGACGTTTGTTACGTTGTGTCGCCGTTTACAGCAAAGCTGCGATATCTACGCCTTTCGGCCCGACACATCCGTTTTCGGCACGGCATTTTTTAGGACCGGGTTTGCCTTCCCACTTCGATCCCTACTCTCTCAGCCAGACTGCAGTGATGCAGGCTGTTTCCAGGACCATCACTTGGAGGTGGAGTAGGGTCTTGGTCAGCTCTGGTTCGCTGACCCTGACGCAAGCAGTCAAGCTAGGGGTCGCTGACTGCATTCCACTTTTGACGCGTCTTAGGTCCCACTGCTTTATTCCATCTCCACTTCAGCTTGTTGTGAGAAAATGGCGTTCACAGTTTTTTGAGTGACTAGTTGTGAAAAATAAACACGTATGCAGGCCACCAAGAACCACTTTTGTCAATAGTGAAACGTCGAAAGCTGGACTGGTTTGGGCATGTAACTCGTCATGACTCCCTTTCGAAAACGTTCCTCCAGGGAACAGTCGAAGGTTAACGGAGAAAAGGAAGGCAAAGCAAATCCTGGGCTGATAACATCCAAGAATGGGTAGGGCACGGTTTTTCCACACTTGTACACATTGCTGAGGATAGCGAGCAGTGGAGGACCCTGTCTGCTGATGCTTCTACCATGGTACCCCTACGACCCATGACGGGTTACGGGTTGAGATGATGATGAGTTTTGAAAAGAAGGGTATATCACATTAAAATGAAATTTAGCATGATGATCCAAACTATTAACTATAAGTTATTGTACATTAAACTATTTTATGTTGATTTATGATCTCAGTTCAATTTTTTTTCCTCCAAAAGCAGTAATGGAATAAAACAGGGCTAAGGCGACGATAATGGGTTTTTATTTATTTATTTTTTTTTTTTTGCCTTTCCCACGTGGACACTTGTCTGTCTCGCATGTTTTAATTTGTTGAACAGATGGTATTTCAGCTTGCTGTTCTAAGTTTACAAAAATATCACTTTATCTGTCTTGCTGAGGCGTGGTAAGCTTCTGTTATACGTGATTCTGTATGTTGTCTATGAAGGTCATTGTTGATTACTGCTGTTTAACACTTCATATGTTGCCCCGTCTTCAGTAGAGCATGTTTTCTTCGCTGAATATCGGATCCACGAGAAGAGCGGTTTAATAGCACAGTCTTTACAATGACAAATTGTGACTGTATGACGACGAGAGAAGCCTGAGACAGACCCCCAACTGTATGAGAAAAATATATGTAGTTATATGACAGGAAACGATGAAGACAGAAAAAACTTACTTACTTGGTCGTTCCTTTTCTACTGTGAGGTGTAGAGGTTGTGACAGGATGGATTTGGGGCGACCCCTTCTCGATCTCTCTTTGACTGCGGTAGTAATCAGTAAAACCCAACCCCTGCAGACTTAATCGTTCCCATTCTACCGTGAGGTGTAGAGGTTTGGAAGAGAGAGCGCAAGACTATCCTATCGGCTGTCTTCCTCCTGGCCTGGTTCCATGCTAGTCCTCGGTCCTTCAAAGAATGTCTAATGTTGTCCTCCCAGCGGACACTGGGTCGTCCTGGGGATCTGGATCCCTGGCTCTTTGTTTCCCATGCTTTTCGTGGCAGCCGATCTTCTCCCATTCTGCAGACATGGCCAAACCATCTTAGTTGGGACTGTTCTACTTGGGTCTGCAGGGGGTGGGATTTTAGGCCTTGACGTATCGTCTGGTTGCGGACCATGTCTCTTCTTGTTACTTCAACCACCTTCCTCAGATACCTCATTTCTAAGGTTTGGATCTGGTTTTTGTGGGTTGTAGTCATTGCCCATGACTCGCATCCATATGTCAAAACTGGGACATAGGTGGAGCGGTATACAGCCATCTTCGTTTTCTTACCAACCTCTCTCTTGCTGAAGAATCTTCGACTTATGGCTGTTGAGGACTGTTTCGCGGCTTGCAACCATTCACATGTCTGCAAGCCGCGAAACAGTCCTCAACATCATGTTGAGGACTGTTTCGCGGCTTGCAGACATGTGAATGGTTGCAAACATTGGCATGCCAATGTTTGCAACCATTCACATGTCTGCAAGCCGCGAAACAGTCCTCAACAATGGCCTGAAAAAGTCTCCCAACGGCTGCTTTTCGAGTGGCCAACTCTTCTTTGATGCCTCCCTTTTGGTCTATAATAGCTCCGAGGCATTTAAAGTGGTCGACCTGCTCCAGGACCTGTTCTCCCAGCTTAAACTGGTGTCTTCTTTCTTCTCGTGATATCACCATGGATTTTGTTTTATAGCTCCGTATGACCATCCCTCTCTTCTCCAGCTCTTCCTTCCAGACTTGCAGGTTGAATTGGAGATGTGCTTTTGGTTTAGCAATCAGGGCAACATCATCAGTAAATGCCAGGTCTGAAATACATACCTGTCACATCTTTCAGTACCCCATGAATACTTTCTTGTTCTCTCCTTACATGCCTTGATGACATCGTCCATGAGGAGTATGAAAACATAAGGTGACAAGATATCACCTTGTCTTATACTAGTGGTGGTCCTGAACTCTTCTGACTTATGGTTTGCTATCCTCAGATAATTTCTTCATTGCCAAACAGTTCCAAAGTTTGCTCCAGGGGACCCTGTCAAACGCCTTTTCCAGATCTATGAAACAGAAATGGATCTCACTCTTATACTCAAGGGCCTTTTCACTCAGATGTCTGAGTGTGAAGATTAGGTCTTGAGTACTTCGGTTTGCTCGGAATCCGCACTGGACCTCATCCAATTGTGGCTCAGCTAGGCGTCGGAGTCTCTGCTCTAGGATTCTAGAGTAGATTTTACCAGGGATACTGAAAAGGGATATGCCTCTATGGTTTCCACATTGTCGATTGTCACCTTTTTTTGAAAATTGGTGTTATGATGGCAATCTCCCAATCCTTTGGTATGGTCTTGTTGCACCACGCTGCCTGTAGGACCCTTAAGATTAATAGGTCGCCTGATGCTCCCATGTACTTAACCATTTCTGGTGTTATACCATCATACCCTGCTGTTTGCCCATCTTGATTTTCTCCAGTGTTGCCTTCAGTTCTTCCATCTTTATTCATCACCATTGGTTTTCTCTTCTGTGCTAGTGGTTATCATTTCTGATGCTTGACCTTGCTCAAAATCCAGGAGTTCTGAGAAATATTCTTTCCATCTGTCCATTACTTCCTTCGGGGCAGTAAGCAATTTGCCTTGCTTGTCCTTTATAAATTTGAGAGGGCATTGTTTTTCCTTTCCCATGTTCTTTAGGGTCTTATAGAACAATTTCTGGTTTTCTTGCGCATCTTTTTCTAGCTTTTCACCAAATTCTTCCCAGGACTTCTGTTTTGCTGCTAGCACCTTGGTCTTTGCTTCTGTTCTGAGTGTCACATATTCTCTATATTTCTCCATTTGCCCTGTTGTGTTTTTAGCTCCTAAGTATTGTTTCCATGCCATTTTCTTCTCTCTTATTTTCTCTTTGACTTCCTCTGTCCACCACGGTGTCCTCTTTCTCCTGTTCCCAAGTCGGACTTCACCACATGCTTCTGCAGCAGCTGTCTTTATGATGTCCTTGAATTTAAGCCAGAGGGTTTCCAAGTCATCAGGTTGTTCTTCTGTGTTGCTCACCGCTGCAGCAATAAGCCCCTGATATCTGGTCTTAATTTCTGGCTCTCTCAGCTTGTAGGTCTTAATGCTAATTTCTCCCGTTCGTTTACTTAGTTTCTTGCGTGATGTTGGGCAGTTCCTAGGCTGAGCAACTCTTTCAGTTGTTCTTTTGATTGTTAGCAGGTAGTGATCACTTCCAATCTCTGGCCCCCTCCAGACTCTAGCATCCCGGACATATTTGAATGAGCTCCTCCTAACAATGGCAATAGTCGATCACTGACTTCTCATTCTTGGTTGGTTCTCATCTAGTGTATGCATGTATGTGCTTATGGGGGAACTTTGTGTTTGTAATGATCAGATTCTGATTACTGCAGAATCTAAGGAGTCGCTTTCCATTGTCATTGAGAGTATCTTCTCCATATCTTCCGATAACTCCACCCCATCTAGCATGGTCATTTCCAACTCTGGCATTGAAATCTCCGAGCATGATAATTTCATCTAGGCAGTCATCCACTGTCCTTTGAAGCAGCTCGAAGAATTCCTTCTTGACCTCTGCTCTCTCATCCTCATTTGGCCGATACACTATGACCAGGTTGACTATGGTTTCTCCTTCTTTTAGTTTTACAACCATAATGCGCTCCGAGACAAAGTTCCATCCCTTGATACTATCTTTTTGGTTTTTGGCCACAATGCAACCCACGCCCCCTTTCGCTCTTTTAGATGTGGGTACACCACTGTAGAGCAGCGTGTTGCCATCGAGATCCATGACTCCTTGTCCTTTTTCTTTCTTTCCGTTATAGCCAGGATTTCTAGTTTTGCTTTCCTCATCTCTTCCACCAGCTCCTCTTCTTTCCCATTTATACTTCTTGTGTTCCAAGTTCCATAAGTCATAGTCCGTAGTCCGTTCCAGTTCGTCGCCTTTAGAATCAGTCCGGTTTTCTCTCTTGTAGTTCTCGTAATCATAATTTAAAGCAAACAGGTGATTGGCCTGTTGTGCCTTTGCATGGTGGAGGGGCTGCCTCCTTACGGCCTCCATGCAAGCCGCCCTCCTCCTTTTTTTAGCCGGGCTTGGGACCGGCCTAGGCGGAGTTTATTTCGTTCACGTGCAAACTACAGAAGAAAATAAACAAATGATGGTGGGGGATATGGGTAAATAAACAGATCCGTCTGGTATCGCCATCAATCTCTTTTCAACCCATCCACACCAATTTATCAAATAAAGACGTCAGCTGAAGATCTTCAAGAAGACCGGTCAGTGATACTGGTTATTATTATATCTACTAGCGCGTGTCGGATCGTGAGCGTCTTCAGCTGAGTCAATGACTTTGTGGATTGTGGTGAAAGTAATTTGGACTTTGTCAACTGTAGTGAATGTCTCCTAGCTTTTGTTGACGTTAGTGAATGTATTACGGTTTTGTTGACTTTAGTGAATGTATTACGGTTTCGTTGACTTTAGTGAACGTATTACGGTTTTGTTCATATTGGTTACTTTTATATAACCGTGCTGTATGTTGATGACGTTCATGTTTATGACTGAATATGACTTTGCTTACGCTGAAATATGGCTTTTTAAATTATAATGGTTATTATAATCAGAGGAAGTGGAGGGGAACTGCGGTAAGACGTGGAATACAATGGGTGGGTTTGAAAAAAAATCGAAAAAAGGTGATTCGTCTTACGAGGACAAAAGACAAAGAAAATAGTCTACGTTACGGCCACAAGGCCTTCGTCAGGAAAGGAAAGAAAGTGAAGTCTAGATAGGACACATAAAAAACTTAATAAAATAATAAAATAAAAACTGGGTACTTCCCTGAAGGCAAGAACCGAAATTCGCTGTCTGTTGAAGAGCGCGTGGCTGAACAGAAAGCGACTTCCGCCGCCGGGTGTACACAATACATACTGAAAAACAAAAAAACGAAACCGGACAATAAACTACCCAACGGGATAAAAGTGGGGACTGGAAATAGAAGAGGACAGAATGAGTGGGAGATAAATAAATATGAAATTAAAAAATGTATATGGCATACAAATAGAAGAATAGGATAAGAGTGGAAAGAGTCAAATAGAGCAAGAGAGGAAAGGGTGACCTCAGACAAAGGTGTGAAAAGTGTTGAGACCGGCTGGTTTTAGACACCCCATGCGGTGTATAAGACGGTTCTCAAGCTGTTCTCGGCTGGCAGTGTCAGAGGAGCAGGATCGGATCGCTGTGACCTGGATGTCGATGGGACCATGGTGGTCAGGACCATTGAAGTGTATGGCAACTGGTGTGGACTTTTGCTGAGCGATGTCATTTAAGTGCTGGCTGAATCTGTCCCCAAGTCGTTTGCCTGTTTGGCCAATATAGGTTTTGCAGCAACGTTTACATATGATCGTATAAATGACATTGCGCGATTCACACGTGAAGCTACTAGTGATGGTGTACGTAGCCTTAGGAAAGGACACCTTCTGGGTTGAGGTGACATACTTGCACGTGTTGCATCTTGTCCGACCACAGGGTAGTGTGCCAAAGTGAGTGGCATTCTCCTTTGGGAGACGGCTGTGAACAAGAATATCCTTCAAGTTCTTGTCACGTCTATATGCCACCAAAGGTGCTTCACTGAATACTTTTTGGGTCACAGGCTCTGCTTGGAGGATAGGGAGGTGGCGGAAAAGGATCTGTTTGACAGTAGTACTATGAGGGTGATGGGTCAAGATTAATTTGACTCTATCCGAAGTGGATTTATGGTGAGGTATGAGGGCCTCCTGACGAGAGATGGGGAGCACACGTTGGAGAGCAGAGGTGAGAACATGTTCTGGATAAAGTCGGTTACGGAAGAAATCCAACATCTCATTTGCTCGTAAGTGGAAGTCATCGTCGTCTTGGCATAAACGGCGGAGGCGGAGAAGTTGTGAAAAAGGAAGGGAATCACGACAGGCCCGAGGATGAGAAGAGGTATACAGGAGGTAGCTGTGGGCATCTGTCGGCTTGTAGTATACTGAGGTATTAAGGCCGGAGGGCGTGATAGAAATAGTAATGTCAAGGAAGTTGACAGAAACTGTGGAGACGAGGGAGGTGAACCCACCCATTGTATTCCACGTCTTACCGCAGTTCCCCTCCCCTTCCTCGATTATATATATATTTTTTTGACTGCACCGTGTCTCTGTTATCTCGTATCTCTATCTACCTATCCTGCTTATCTCCCTGATCCTATCCTATCTCCTTTTCTCAGTATTTTATATCCTACTTAGGCCTACTTATTATTAATTTTTTTCGTATTTCCCTATTCTTCCTTCATACCTTATATTACCGCAATCTACCCTATTTATTTATTGTTTCATTAATCTCTATTTTCATTTAGCGTTATTTATTTCATATTTTATTTTCTGGACGTTTTTCTTTTTCCCCACTATGCCCTCTCTGAAATATTTTATCAACTCTCTCCGTGTGTCGGTCACCACCAGCTTTAGCTCCCTACCTCCTGATATATCCCGTGTCGCTATTGACTTTGCGTTCGTTACTTTCAAGAAAACTAGATTCACCTCTCATCTCCACTTTATTCACACCTGCCTCCACCACAAAATTCTTCCTAATGGATTTTCTTCCAATTTTCATCCATCTGCTGGTACACTCAATCCTAGGGAACATCGTCTCCTACAACGAATTGAGACCAGATGTGGCTTTCAACGTATGCGCGTAGTGGTCGCCAGTCACTCCCGCCTTTTATCAGACCTCAGTGCCCAACAGACCCAGCTTCTGCTTCGCTTACGTTGTCTCACCTCCAACAACTTCCCTTTATATTCTATGATACGCACCACTATCCACACACTGAACCGGCAGCTTCATGAGTTCCTTTCCACGTCTAAACACCATAAACTATCCCGTCTCATCCCTACCCCCAAAGCTACCCCTCCATCCTCCACTCCATCATGCGCTCAGGTAGTCTGCATCCCCCCAGATCTACCCCTCTCTGAGGAAGAGCGCTCTGTTCTTAGTAAGGGCTTAAAGTGTGTTCGTCTTCGTCCGACCCTAGACCAATACATCCTCCAGGATGTTCATCGGTTTCACCGTCGCATGAGGCTGAAGCTCCATTTTAGAGAGGAAGACAGCACTCCGCAGTCTCAGGCTGAATCCGACATCTTTGCACGCTTTTCTGACTCTACTAAACCTCCCTTTACACCTAAACCTGGAGCCTCTCATGCCCTGGACCTGTATATCAAGAACACCATCCATGACATTCAGCAGCTCCGCCCTCGTAGATTGCATTATTCCAATCTCACTTCGGCAGAGTCTAGTGCTCTCTCCCTTCTTCGCCGTAGAGACGACATTGTCATCAAACCGGCTGACAAGGGAGGAGCCATTGTCGTCTGGCAGAAAGACTTGTACCTAAGTGAAGGTAAAAACCAGTTGACCAATGGCTCTTTTTACAGGTCTAGGACCAGCGATGCGACTGTCTCTAACAATCGCATTGTACACAACACCATTAAACAGCTTATCAATAGTAATGATCTTCCTCCCGGGGCATCTCGTCTTAGGATTCATGACAGCTCTTTGGGCAAGCCTGTATTCTACATGCTCCCCAAAATTCACAAGATCGAAAACCCTGGAAGACCTATTGTCTCAGCCTGTTCTTGTCCTACTGAACACATTTCTGACTTCCTCGACAGCATTTTCCAGCCTATCGTTGAGAGTCTTCCCTCCTTCATCAAAGACACCAATCACGCTCTTACTACTTTCTCCTCTATCCGACTCCCAGCAGACCGCTCCTACCGTCTTTTCTTGCTAGACGTCTGCTCTCTGTATACCTCTATTCCCCACTCTGATGGTCTCCGAGCTCTTCGGTTTTTTCTGGATCAGCGCACTTGCCCTTCTATATCCACTGACACCCTTCTCCGTCTTGCTGAACTGGTCCTTAACCTGAATTCCTTTGAATTCAATGGTCAATTTTTTGACCAAATTAGTGGCGTTGCCATGGGAACGAAGATGGGTCCCAGCTATGCCTGTCTATTCATGGGCCACTTGGAGCATCAGATATGGCAACAATACTCCGGTCCTTTCCCTGGGTTTTACCGCAGATATATCGATGATGGCATAGGTCTCACAGATATGTCTGAGACTGATTTACACCGCTTCATCGACTTTGTGAACTACTTTCACCCCACCATTAAGTTCACCTCCCTCGTCTCCACAGTTTCTGTCAACTTCCTTGACATTACTATTTCTATCACGCCCTCCGGCCTTAATACCTCAGTGTGGTGAAGTGGGATGTTATAAATATTTATAGGGGACTTAGTGTACTGACTGAGATCAGCTGTGAAGGTATATATATCTAATAAGAGTAGTGTATTATATATAACCTTACTTGCTGCCACATATGTATACCTCAGTCAGAATTATTCTGGAATAGTGTGATGACTACGTTATATGTCTAGGGTATGTGTATGATGAAGTGTAAGTCAAAACAACAACAGACAGATAAACAATTTAATTTATTCCACCACACTTGACAACACTGTGACACTCACATACATATAACACTCTAAAGGATATCTTAAAGGAGTCACTGATAACTTTTCAAATAACAATATGTATTCATTGCTGTCATGAATGTATATGTGTCCTGATTCAAATACAAAGGGAACCAGGAATCACAATCAATTTTAATTACAAGTTATATGTACAGAATTTATTAATATGAATCTTGTAGTGACATATGTTATTAAAAGTATCCTATGTGTGTCAGTTGTGTAGTAGTAATATGAGGTAATACTGGTTTTGTTTTGTTCAAGCTCTGTTGGTATTTGTCATCATGACTTCAATAGTTTGTCTTTATTGGAACTAGTATTGGAGATGTTCTCAGTTCCTGATATTAAAACAATTAAATTCCCCTCTTAATGTTATTTTTACAAGGTCATTTTAAGATGGGGGTACATAATGTTGAGCTCAGCTGGCCACATCAGCTTATCTTGCGTGATGGCGGCAGGAAGAGACTCCTCTGCTCGATTTCTCACCTGGGCTCTGGAGACACCTCACTGATAGCTAATTGGACCAAGGAGTATGCTGTCCGACTCTGGATTCAGCAAAGCTCTGACCAGGTGCTGCTCAATACCATCAAGACCACGGTCCCACAATTCATGGAAATAAACACAGATACGTTGACTAGCAATGAATTCTGGCACAAATACTGGCACAAATTCCCATCTGCTTATGTTCCAGGCTTTTATTTAGCAAAAATATGAGCTGGCTTCAACGCACTGTTGCTTTATCAAGCTTATTTGAACTAGTGGTCTCGAACTAACGCTCCTAAGTGATTATATCAGCGAGTCTGGCCAATGGAGCCACGTTTCGACAAGTGTTTGAAAAAATTTTACCTTCCTACGTCTCCCCTAACAACCAAGGATAGCATTTATAGTCCGACCAATCGTGTTTAGCCTTACATATCATTCCAGCCAATCAGTTCAAATATAACTTGTGGCCCATTTCCCGTACAATGGTGGTTTAAAAAATCTACCACTGAGCGATTCTGATTTTGGGTGTTGTCTGACAGCACCATCATTTTATTTTGGCTATAACTTGTTAATTCCTAGATTATTTGCATAACACTTAACATATTCTTTGTCATCAAGCCCTAAGGAACCCAAATATACAAATTTAAAAGAGCTAAGTGGCTGCGTTCAAAATATGCAATTTCTTCTACCTCCTGTTTCGAAGATGTGCTGTCTGGGTACTGTAATGTTTTCAAACGTAAACCCATCTAATGTCATCTTTTCTAATAAGCGTTTTCCAGGATTTTTTAAAACCTAACTCTGGGAAGGTTAGTGTTTTTATCACTGTCCGTCCGAAAAAAAGTTAGTGCATGTGGCCTTACACGCGTGATGGCAGCAATTGTGTATCGCGCGACGCGTGTTTAGTGTTGCACGTGTTCGGCTTTATGCCTCTCCCTTCTCTCTATCCTTTAGTCCATCTGTCTTTAGTTACGCCGTGTATAAAATGGAATGAATGAAATATTAAAATTAGGTCATTGTTCAGCTTGCGTATCTCAATGTTTTTCCAAGAAATACAGCACACGTTTCATTGAAGAAAGCGGGTAATAATGCAGTAGGCTTTTACTATCAACGTGAAAGCGTTACAATTTGCCGACGAAGTAGAAAACAAGGGGGATTTCGAGTACAGTCATTGTGACAGCACTGTTCTTTACCATTCTTCTTCCTTTTATTAAATTTATTTGTTAGGCTTTGCATTTACCTTTTAATTTATATATGTGGATTAGAATATTTCACGACACCTCCCCTCTTAAAACAGACATCCCATGTCAGTCCTTTATTCTATATACACATAGATAAATGTAAGTCAACTTGACTTTACTCTGCTGTGGTGCTATCATGGTTTTATGTAGTTGGGTCCATTCAGAGTAGGCACTACTCATGAAATCTGCCTCAGACTTCTACAACCAATAATATATTTCGGTTATGTTACTGAACAGCCGCAAGTGTGAGTGCTTGTCTTAATGCTGCTTCGCAACCCGTATTCACCATTTCTCTTCTCTGAGTCTGCGCAATGACATGTCCAGAGAACATTATATTTCCCTCAAAATGTACGTTATGAGGAGATAACATATACCTGGTGATAGCAGAGTTTTCATAGTGGGTCCCATAATCTTCTTATTATCCTGTATGAAACATTCGGAATATCCTCACTCAAAGAGGCAACTCAGGGATTCATTACGTTCCTCCGAAATGTTTACATCCAACAATTTTCTCATCATTCTAGAGAAGACACTAGGCGCATGCTTTAATCCAAATGGCAATCTATTAAACTCATAGTGTCCTTCTGAGGTACTAAAGGCTAGGTATGGTCTAACCTCAGGCTTTACTGGAATCTGATAGTATCCTTTACTCAGATCCACTTTTGAGAAATATTTAGCTTTATTTAGTCTGGCAAACAGCTGATTTGTATCCGGCAATGGATCCACCTGTCCTTCTGTAATAGCATTCAGTCTCCTGTAATCTATACAGAGTCTATGTTCTCCAGAGGGCTTCCTTAAGAGTACAACACCGGAACTATACGAAGATTCACTGTGCGAAATAATTCCTTCCTTCAACAGATAGTCTATCTCTTCCTTCAAAGCTTTCTCCTTAGCAAACGGAATCGAATATGGTTTCATACAGACAGGTGTGGGGTCTATCAGTTTCATATCATATTCCAATGGGTTTGTATGCCCTGGTCGGTCTGTTAACACCTCTGCATGATTATTTAGAACCTGTTGCACTCTCTCTTTCTGAGTTGTCGTTAAATGTGTACTGATTTTCACCTGTGCTGCTGTCTCACAGGGGTGTAATGGATATTCAAATGATGAAAGTGGTTCCTTTTTCATCTCCATGGCGATGGACAAGGTCAACAAGTGTGTCTCTTCCTGATGTTCTCTTTCCAAATATTTCTTCAGGAGATTCACATGATAGATTTTTTCTTTCCCCTTCTTATCTATCTTATAATTTGTTCTAGACACCTTTTTTAGAACTGTATATGGACCCTGCCATCCAATTTGTAACTTATTCTGACTCCCGGGGAGAAGAAGCAGTACCTTCTCTCCCACAGCCAAATCTCTGTCTTTCGCCTTCCTGTTATAATAGGCAGCATGTTTCTTCCTGGCTTGTTTCAAATTTTCATTGGCAAGTTTCCAGCCAGTTTTTAACCGAGTGGTCAGCTCATTCACATATTGGTATGAAGATGTAATGTTTTCCTCTGCCTTTTCATCAGTCCACGTTCTTAACAAAGCTACATATGGACCTTTAATTGTGTGGACCTATTTGTCCATGCACCGGTATGGTCTCTTCCACTCGAAACTTTATAGTGATGATTTTTCTTCCCAGAATTATCATGCCTAAAACGACCGCTACCAATTTTTCTTTTGGGGCTTTCTCCCCACTTAAAATTCTTGATGAGAGATTTCCTCTCTGCATCCTCTTCCTCCAGTTTGTTTAAGTCCGATTGAGGGATTTTCGGCTTATCCTGGGGTAAGACATCTGTTTGCACTCTCCGCATAGTGGCCATTGTAAAATAGTTAAGTGAAGCTTGTCCGTGAAAAGGGGCTTCCCATTCCATTTGGTCCACTTTATCAAATCTATTTTTCTTTTTATTATCAGGCCTAATTTTGCCCCGTGGCGTGTCCAGGTCCTGATCCATGTTCCCACTTGTGGGTGTTCCCTCATGTGCTATGCTACACCTTTCTACAAAATTCTCAATGTCCCATCTTGCTTTGGGCCAATAATAATTGTGAGCCACCTTTTGAATGATGGTACCTATCTTCTCATGGTCCCCATCTGGTTTCACATGTAGGCTCCTTATTAAGTCTGTCCTGTATCTTTTAGGAAGTACCAGCTGTCCCTGACCTTTGGATCTAGCTCCAGTCTTCCTATACATCAACTTGTTTTTCATGTAAAAATCTCCCTTGCCTGGAGTTGTATGACAAGTTGACAATTTTCTGAAACAAGGCTTGAGGGTTTTATCCCCAGCCTGTGCCTTCCTCATCTCTTCTGGAGTGGTATCTAACATAATATCCTCCTCCTGTCTTGAGGTCGACCTGACCTGAAGGGTTGCCATATACACAGGTTTCCTTCTGCAACGGTCAGTGTCATGATTGTCCATCTGACAATTCTTACACCACCTTTTTCCTTGGTTGAAAGATTTTCTTTCATCATATTTCCTTTCATCGAATTGTGGGAATTTATTTTTTATTTTCATACCGTGGCCTATCAAACTGGTGCTTACCTTTGTTTTGATCCCTAGGATCAAATTTATTAAAGTTCTGTGGTGCCCTAAAGTTATCCACTTGGTTCTTTTTATTACCTGTTACCTCTGCTTGAGCTGCTTGATACCTTTCAGCAACATTTAGCAACTCACCCAGCCTCTCTGCACCTTGTTCCATGAGAAACTTTCTCAGGTCTGGAGCCATGGACTCTCTTAATTGCTCTATAAGGACCATTTCCTTAAGGTCTTGGGTTTTCCCCAGAGAAGTCCATTTCTCCAAGTATGTCTCTATTCGTGCAGAGAACTGGTGATAGGTTTCACCTGACAGTAGTTTAGCATTCCTAAATTTTTTCCTATAAAATTCTGCATTCTTTTCATACCTTAGCAAAAGAGCCTGCTTTAGCATGTCATAATTTTCCTGATCACCTCTGCTCATTTTTGCAAAAACTTCATAAGCTGCCCCACGAAGTCCCTGAGATAACTTTAAGCTCCACCTTTCTCTCTCTAACCCATATGTGGTAGCTAATAGTTCATACCTATTTAGATAGCTCTCTATATCATCGTCTTTCTCAACAAAATGATCTAAATGAAAATTCATAGCTGAGGTTGAGGCTCCTTGGCTAGCAGTGGCATCAGAGGCAAAGGGACTGGCACCATTTTCAGGAGCATGGCCTTGAAACTCAAACTCCCTTAGTCGTAACTCATGTTCCCTTTGTAATCTCTTATCCTCTGCTTCCCTTTCTGCAGCTAATTTCTTGTCTTCCCTTTCTGCAGCTAATTTCTTCTCTTCCCTTTCTGCAGCCTGTCTTCTTTCCTCGGCTTCCAATTTCTTAGCCTCAGCCTCAATCTGCAACCTCTTAATTTCTTTTTCAGCCTCTAACTTTCTTTCGGCTTCAAACCTTCTTTCTTCGCGTTCAATAAATTTGTCACATTCCGTAGTGACATAGGCAACCATAACTTGCCCATCTAATCCTAACTCTTTTGCAGTCTGAACAGCAGCAGATCGAAATTTGGCCAGGTCCGCCATTGTCTATCAGGTAAATTTATACAATGTCTAACCAACAATTCAATCTCTAAATATATATCTAATGGACAACACAGGCACCGAGAGCTCAACCTTATTTAATTCCACCCAAGGATACCTTTTAATTCTTATATTCCCTGAAGTGAATTACCCCCAATATTTTTAATAGGTAAAGATTCAAAATCCCAAGAGCGAGACCCCAATATATGTGGTGAAGTGGGATGTTATAAATATTTATAGGGGACTTAGTGTACTGACTGAGATCAGCTGTGAAGGTATATATATCTAATAAGAGTAGTGTATTATATATAACCTTACTTGCTGCCACATATGTATACCTCAGTCAGAATTATTCTGGAATAGTGTGATGACTACGTTATATGTCTAGGGTATGTGTATGATGAAGTGTAAGTCAAAACAACAACAGACAGATAAACAATTTAATTTATTCCACCACACTTGACAACACTGTGACACTCACATACATATAACACTCTAAAGGATATCTTAAAGGAGTCACTGATAACTTTTCAAATAACAATATGTATTCATTGCTGTCATGAATGTATATGTGTCCTGATTCAAATACAAAGGGAACCAGGAATCACAATCAATTTTAATTACAAGTTATATGTACAGAATTTATTAATATGAATCTTGTAGTGACATATGTTATTAAAAGTATCCTATGTGTGTCAGTTGTGTAGTAGTAATATGAGGTTAATACTGGTTTTGTTTTGTTCAAGCTCTGTTGGTATTTGTCATCATGACTTCAATAGTTTGTCTTTATTGGAACTAGTATTGGAGATGTTCTCAGTTCCTGATATTAAAACAATTTAATTCCCCTCTTAATGTTATTTTTACAAGGTCATTTTAAGATGGGGGTACATAATTTTGAGCTCAGCTGGCCACATCAGCTTATCTTGCGTGATGGCGGCAGGAAAAGACTCCTCTGCTCGATTTCTCCCCTGGGCTCTGGAGACACCTCACTGATAGCTAAATGGACCAAGGAGTATGCTGTCCGACTCTGGATTCAGCAAAGCTCTGACCAGGTGCTGCTCAAAACCTTCAAGACCACGGTCCCACAATTCATGGAAATAAAGATTTCACGTGACTAGCAATGAATTCTGGCACAAATACTGGCACAAATTCCCATCTGCTTATGTTCCAGGCTTTTATTTAGCAAAAATATGAGCTGGCTTCAACGCACTGTTGCTTTATCAAGCTTATTTGAACTAGTGGTCTCGAACTAACGCTCCTAAGTGATTATATCAGCGAGTCTGGCCAATGGAGCCACGTTTCGACAAGTGTTTTGAAAAATATTTTACCTTCCTACGTCTTCCCCTAACAACCAAGGATAGTGCCCAATTTATAGTCCGACACAATCGTGTTTGGCTTACAAAATACCTTAAAAACATGATCCTACATTCCAGCCAATCAAAGTTCAAATGTAACTTGTGGCCCATTTCCCAGTTTACAATGGTGGTTTTAAAAAATCTACCACTGTAGCGATTCTGATTTTTTTGCCGCACACGGCACTCCCTACAGTTGTTGTCTGAACAGCACCATCATTTTTATTTTGGCTATAACTTGTTTACATTCTCCTAGATTATTTGCATAAAACACTTAACATATTCTTTGCACTAGTCATCAAGCCCTAAGTGGTAACCCAATATATACAAAAAATTTAAAAAAAGAGCTAAAGTGGCTGCGTTCAAAATATGCAGTTTCTTCTACCTCCTGATTCGAAGATGTGCTGTCTGGGTACTGTAATGTTTTCAAACGTAAACCCATCTAATGTCAGCTTTTCTAATAAGCGTTTTCCAGATTTTAAAAACCTAACTCTGGGAAGCTTAGTGTTTTTATCACTGTCCGTCCGAAAAAAAGTTAGTGCATGTGGCCTTACACGCGTGATGGCAGCAATTGTGTATCGCGCGACGCGTGTTTAGTGTTGCACGTGTTCGGCTTTATGCCTCTCCCTTCTCTCTCTATCCTTTAGTCCATCTGTCTTTAGTTACGCCGTGTATAAAATGGAATGAATGAAATATTAAAATTAGGTCATTGTTCAGCTTGCGTATCTCAATGTTTTTCCAAGAAATACAGCACACGTTTCATTGAAGAAAGCGGGTAATAATACAGTAGGCTTTTACTATCAACGTGAAAGCGTTACAATTTGCCGACGAAGTAGAAAACAAGGGGGATTTCAAGTACAGTCATTGTGACATGCTGATATCACAGTCAGATTCTGTTCTTTACCTGATTCATTCTTCCTTTTATTAAATTTTATTTGTTAGGTACTTTTCGAGATATTGCATTTATTAACTTTTTTAATTTTTATATATGTGGATTAGAATATTTCACGACACTCAGTATACTACAAGCCGACAGATGCCCACAGCTACCTCCTGTATACCTCTTCTCATCCTCGGGCCTGTCGTGACTCCCTTCCTTTTTCACAACTTCTCCGCCTCCGCCGTTTATGCCAAGACGACGATGACTTCCACTTACGAGCAAATGAGATGTTGGATTTCTTCCGTAACCGACTTTATCCAGAACATGTTCTCACCTCTGCTCTCCAACGTGTGCTCCCCATCTCTCGTCAGGAGGCCCTCATACCTCACCATAAATCCACTTCGGATAGAGTCAAATTAATCTTGACCCATCACCCTCATAGTACTACTGTCAAACAGATCCTTTTCCGCCACCTCCCTATCCTCCAAGCAGAGCCTGTGACCCAAAAAGTATTCAGTGAAGCACCTTTGGTGGCATATAGACGTGACAAGAACTTGAAGGATCTTCTTGTTCACAGCCGTCTCCCAAAGGAGAATGCCACTCACTTTGGCACACTACCCTGTGGTCGGACAAGATGCAACACGTGCAAGTATGTCACCTCAACCCAGAAGGTGTCCTTTCCTAAGGCTACGTACACCATCACTAGTAGCTTCACGTGTGAATCGCGCAATGTCATTTATACGATCATATGTAAACGTTGCTGCAAAACCTATATTGGCCAAACAGGCAAACGACTTGGGGACAGATTCAGCCAGAACTTAAATGACATCGCTCAGCAAAAGTCCACACCAGTTGCCATACACTTCAATGGTCCTGACCACCATGGTCCCATCGACATCCAGGTCACAGCGATCCGATCCTGCTCCTCTGACACTGCCAGCCGAGAACAGCTTGAGAACCGTCTTATACACCGCATGGGGTGTCTAAAACCAGCCGGTCTCAACACTTTTCACACCTTTGTCTGAGGTCACCCTTTCCTCTCTTGCTCTATTTGACTCTTTCCACTCTTATCCTATTCTTCTATTTGTATGCCATATACATTTTTTAATTTCATATTTATTTATCTCCCACTCATTCTGTCCTCTTCTATTTCCAGTCCCCACTTTTATCCCGTTGGGTAGTTTATTGTCCGGTTTCGTTTTTTAGTTTTTCAGTATGTATTGTGTACACCCGGCGGCGGAAGTCGCTTTCTGTTCAGCCACGCGCTCTTCAACAGACAGCGAATTTCGGTTCTTGCCTTCAGGGAAGTACCCAGTTTTTATTTTATTATTTTATTAAGTTTTTTATGTGTCCTATCTAGACTTCACTTTCTTTCCTTTCCTGACGAAGGCCTTGTGGCCGTAACGTAGACTATTTTCTTTGTCTTTTGTCCTCGTAAGACGAATCACCTTTTTTTCGATTTTTTTTCAAACCCACCCATTATTATAATCAGGGCTTATGTCAAATGTTGATGGTTGTAACATTACTGTGTTGTGTTTGTTATTGTATTTAAAACTTTTTTTTTTAAATGTCTGTGACTGCTATAGGCCCGTGCAGTTCCCGGTGGTCTTTGAGTAGACTAAGAAAGAATAGGGCGACTGTTTCATCAGACGGTAGTAAGAAGCGACAGTTTCATCAGACGGTAGTAAGAAGCGACTGTTTCATCAGACGGTAGTAAGAAGCGACTGTTTCATCAGACGGTAGTAAGAAGCGACTGTTTCATTAGACGGTAGTAAGAAGCGACTGTTTCATCAGACGGTAGTAAGAAGCGACTGTTTCATCAAACGGTAGTAAGAAGCGACTGTTTCATCAGACGGTAGTAAGAAGCGACTGTTTCATCAGACGGTAGTAAGAAGCGACTGTTTCATCAGACGGTAGTAAGAAGCGACTGTTTCATTAAACGGTAGTAAGAAGCGACTGTTTCATCAGACGGTAGTAAGAAGCGACTGTTTCATCAGACGGTAGAAAAAGCGACTGTTTCATCAGACGGTAGTAAGAAGCGACTGTTTCATCAGACGGTAGTAAGAAGCGACTGTTTCATTAGACGGTAGTAAGAAGTGACTGTTTCATCAGACGGTAGTAAGAAGCGACTGTTTCATCAGACGGTAGTAAGAAGCGACTGTTTCATTAGACGGTGGTAAGAAGCGACTGTTTCATTAAACGGTTGTGCATGAGGCTGGCAACCTCATCATACATAACAATTTGTTGCAGAAACTATCACTGCAAGAGCAAGTTCTGAAGGTCTTTTATATTCTGACCTTTTATATTTGGACATGCGCCCTAATATAACCAACTAGGTTGAACGGGACGCGCCACGCCAAAACGAGGCAACATTTTATTTTTTTTTAAACTGCAAGAGCACATGGATTCCTTGCTACTGGTTTATCAGCTGGGGAACAGTTAGTTGTGGGTGGCTCCATGCCCCATAAGGGAGTACAGTGTTAAATGGTGTTGGTGATGACTGCAATGGGCTTTGACTTTTTTGATAACTGCGGCATGACTCTGTTTGTAACGGTGAATATAAAATGGACTTCTTAATGTTAATATTTGTAAGACGTAAATTTAATTATACTGAATGAGCATGAATGTCGCCAACTATTTAAGTGCATAAGACTAATAGAAGTCCGTGGACTTGCTGCGAAAAGCAAATGAAATTCTCATATATTCTAACATCACGATGACTGCAAAATGGAAAACAACATCAGTAAACAACCACGAAAGACAAACATGAATGCCAAACAAAGATCAGATGCCGTAACTTCCGAGATGTGCTGCCTGAAAGATGCAGCTAACAACTTAAAAAGATATGAGATTCACTACTATTAATGGAAAAAGCCGGAACCAAAACTGGCCCATAAATTCATGTGAAAAAAAGTACAGGTAAATTAAATGGCCGAGGCACTAAATCAGACATAGAATACACACTGTGACAAAGAAAACAATGGTTCAGACGTTTAGCTAAACTTAGAATATATATGACACGGAGACAAAAAGACTAAATTGTTCAGACGCCTGGTAAAGCTTAGATACAGGGAAATAAAGAAAGTTAAATTGTGAAAGGTGTCCACGTTACGGCCAAAAGATCTTCGTAAGGGACAAACGAACAAACAAAAAACACAGAAGATAAACCACTGTCACGGACTGCATCCCCTGCTTTGCAGTAGTGGTCCAACAGGGATCAAAACTCAAGAGCATCTAATATTGGCTTCCAAGGTATCTACCTGCGTGTAACATTACTCTTGGCAGAGATGTAGATACAAGATTAATGACACTTCTACCTTAAGGGAGAAATCACAAGATATTTCCAGAAGTCACGAACAATGCTGCATTGGGCTGGACAATTGTTAACACATTATATCTGGTCTTTTGTAAAGGATTTAAGCAATGGTTTAGCCCGTTCAAGCCACGAGTTGGTGTAATCCAACGAAATCCCTCTTATAATTAATAGCTCTGTTTAGAGGTAAATATATGTCTAGGTATATATATATATATACATATATATATATATATATATATATATATATATATATATATATATATATATATATATATATATATATATATATATATATATATGTATGTATATGTATGTATATGTATGTATATATATATATATATATATATATATATATATATATATATATATATATATATATATATATATATATATATATATATATATATATATATATATATATATATATATATATATATATATAGTAGAACTCCATTTATCCGAACCCCAATTATCCGAACATCCAATTATCCGAACACTTTTTCCAGAAAAAAAAAAAATCAGGCGCCACCAGTCACGTTAGACTACAGTTCTGAATCTTTTGATGCGGCAAGCTTCAAATGTGTGCGAACAATTTGTAGACAATGAGATGGGCTAATGGACGGTCGCTTACGTACAGGAAGTCAGTTAGATCATAAAACTGAACTGGCTAAACAGACAGTTCAACTTAAAATAATTGTGTCTGCTACTACAGCAGAATAATTTTGGTGTACACGTATTTCTCTGTGCGATCTGGCATCTTCCAGTAGGCCTAAAGCATATAAAAGGAACAGTTCAACAATCAACTTGACGGTACTCCTGACTTTAAGGCTAGCCAGGGATGGTTAAGAAACTTTAAATCTCGTCATGGCATACGAGAATTGGAAATTCAAGGGGAATCTTTATCTAGCGATGCAACTGCCGCTAAAAATTTTAAAGAAACACTCTTGGCTTTTTTGGAAGAAGAAGGTTATTTACTCGATGATGTGTATAATGCCGATGAGACTGGCTTATACTGGAAATCATTGCCTCAAAAATCACTTGCATCTCAGCGCGAAGCAGCTTCCCCTATGTTTAAAAAGTGCAAAGAGAGAGAGTAACAATTTTGGTAGCCGCGAATGCCAGTGGAAGTCATCGTTTACCGGTGCTAATGATCGGCAAAGCCAAAAAACCACGTTGTTTAAAGAATGCGACATGTCTCCCATTGTGCTACAAAGCACAGAAGAGTGCTTGGATGAATAGTGAAATATTTCTTGATTGGTATACAAATCAGTTCATCCCAAATGTGAAGAGGTTGAAAGAACAAGAAAAGAAAACTGGAAAAGTAATTCTTCTACTGGACAATGCACCATCTCATCCAGAGACGGATACATTGAATGCAGTTGATGCAAATTTTAAAGTAATTTTTCTGCCTCCCAATGTAACAGCACTGATTCAACCAATGGATCAGGGTGTTATAGCAAAGCTTAAAAAGATGTACAAGAAGGAAGTCCTGCGTCGTTTATTGTTGGCTGAAGATGAAGAAAGTGTGGTGGCGTTTTCCAAAAAGCTTAATCTCAAAGACTGCTGCTATATGTTAGCTGATGCTTGGACCACCCTGTCACAAGATAATCTCAACAAGGCTTGGAATAGATTGCTTGGGAAAAAAGGAGGAAATGAAACTACTGCAGTGGACACAAATGATGATTGTATAAATGAAGTTGTGGAACTGTTTCAAGCAATGCCCGGATTTTCGGACTGTGACAAAGATGATGCACACATGTGGCTAGAAGATGATAATGATTCTGGTTTTCAGTTTTTGAATGACGAAGAAATTTTGTCTTTTGTGCAAGAAGAAAACCAAATACATGTAGTGACCGATGATGAAGACTCCTCAGAAGTACATGATGTACTTGTAGATTATGAAGAAATTCCAAAACGTCGACCAAGTCCTGAAGAGGCCTTTATAGCACTAGAAACAGCGATTGCTTGGTACGAGCAAGAAGATGACAGCTGTCCTACACAGCTTCTGCTGTTGAAGAGAATGCGGGACTTAGCAGCCAAAAGCAGACTATCCAGTTTGGTGCAAAAGAGGATTCCTCATTATTTTAAATAGTGGGCTACATCTGTGCAAGTACATGTATACGTAAGTTGCGCCTGGTTTTGAATCGTTTGTAATGTTATTTTGAAAACATTTCTCTTTCTTAACAAAAATAATTAATACAAGTAGTACATGCACTGCAGTGTAATAAAAGATTTTGGTGATACAGTGATCTAATACAGTGTGGGTATTATTATTACAGTACAAGTAAATATGTTTTATAAAGTATTTTCCTTGTGATTGTTAATTATTTTTAGAAATATGTGTACATGTACTCGATACATCATGTAATCCAATTATCCGAACATTTGATTATCCGAACGATGCTCGGTCCCATGGGGTTCGGATAAATGGAGTTCTACTGTATATATATATATATGTGTAATATTCTGGCTCATACGTTTGCTTTCATACATATAAAAAACTGAATCGACTATGATTGTTTACTTTTAAAACAACAGGTAACCAATTTAAAAATCAATTAGTATTAACAGTTTAAAATAAATAAAATGCTGGTGATTTTATATTGGAATCAAATTTTCTCTTCTCTGAGATTTAAGGAGAGGATTTATCAAAAAGTCCTTTTTGCAGGTGCCTTTTTGCAAGCACTTAACTTTTATAAGGGAGTCCTGCAGCTGTGGTTCATCAATTCTGGGATGAAGAAAGCCTTCTCCACACTCTCTTCCACAGTAGGCGGTTAGGGTTGATGCTTTTCTCTCACAATAGCGGCGTTAGTACCACAAATCGTCTGATGGCTTGTAACCACGAACTTTAGACAAATAGAAAGAAACAAATGCCTGCTAAGTACATTTTTTCACCGCAAATTAACTGGCCCATTGTCATGCGCTTTACCCACCAATGTTAACCTCTCAGAAGAATTAAATTCCCGAGCACACAGTGTAATTCAGGGAATATGATGAAAATTCACCAATACCCTTTTGGGTGTTAACTAGGAAATTACGTCTGGAGTGCGTGAATAATGATTTGCCTGAATTACAATTAAAAAATGTACATAAATCTCACAAGATAATATGTTACACCTTAGGCACATGTGAGGTAATTATCACTCATTACTCATCACTACTCCCGTCGGAGTCTGGAGTCGCTCTCCTGTCGGATTTCCCGTACGACTAATCAGAAACCATCACCAGCTCTTGCAGTAGTGGTTCATGCATATACTATTTTCATAAGTTGAGGTTGCCAGCCTTGTATATAACCACTTAGCGAGAAACCTGTAGAATTTACATTAGTGAATAAATTGTTTACACTTACCCCAAAATTTTGGGAATACACGATCTCCTTGCACAGATTTAGACTGGACACAGCTCTGTATTAGAAGCTTCGAAATCACTTAGGTCTGGAAATTAGAGTTAATTCCTCTGATGGCGGGTGTTCTGCAAAATCCTGGCCTTGGAAAACTTTTGTTTAATTCCTCTATGACTTGGTCTGGGAAATTAGAGTTAATTCCTCTGACCGCGGGTGTTCTGCGAAGGCCTGGGAAAACTTCTGTTTAATTCCTCTATGACTTATGATCCAATTCCTAAGTTTCCAGTCTTGTTTTAAAAATGCGGGTTTACTTGTGAAGTCCAAAGTTGCACAATACTCGATCTGTTACTTATGGTTGTGGAATTTCTAAGTCCAATGTCTCCTTTTTCTTTCTGGCTTTTAGGAGTCGCTGATATGACTTGTACGCTGCAGTCTTTCTCTGTGATCTGTGTCTGTATTTTCATCTCACTATATTCTCAGTACTTAGTGCAAATCACAGATTGCACTTCCGACTTGTGTGCCAATAAAATACATTGTATATTTCCGCTCCTCAAAATGTACCAATTCAATTGAATCATGTTCAGCACTATCTGGGAAGGGGATTTTCAAATTCGAAAAATAATACTCTCACGTGTTTCAAAATATTAAATTTAATATCCACGCGTGACCTCTTTAGTGATGTCATACCGCTGCGTAAGACTTCAGGCTGCACCTATCTGCCCGTCACCATATTGTGACCATGTGTTCCTGGCGCAACATCTACGAATCTTGAGTTTCCAGACAGGATATGTGAGATAATTACACACAGGGATGGTCTAAGCGGAAACAAATTACGCGTTACCACCTGTGTTTCGCTAGACGGATCTCCGCAAGATTAGCCACACAAATTGGGGATCTATTCATAGACCGTGCACAACGCAAGCTTGAATAAACAGGCACAGTTGCTTTGAAAAGATGGTCAGCCTGATAATACGTGATAAAATATTATCGCTGCCCAGGTCAATAAACCTGGCGTAACACAAACAGTCGTGGAGTGAAGTGTTAGAGACTTAACTCTACGGATCCAACGTAGAGAATAAATATGAACGACAAGGCAAAAATTATGCCAGATAAAAGCGATGAGTGAGAGGAAGAGAAAAATGCAGAAAAACGGGATCCTGCCGGAGTGGACGTGAGATCGCACAACCGTATCGTCACAACCACAAACGTAAGTAATGACATCTACCCACAAAAGTAGGCAATGATATCTCCCCACAAAAGTAAGCAATTATATACCTCCCCACAACAGCTGGCAATGATATCTCCATACAAAAGTAAGCATTAAAATCTCCCCACAACAGTAGGCAATGATATCTCCATACAAAAGTAAGCATTAAAATCTCCCCACAACAGTAGGCAATGATATCTCCCCACAAAATTAAGCAATTCTTCTTCTTCTTCTTCTGCGTTCGGTTTGTAGTCATGCTAAATCTGCAGGCCTGTCGCCAGGACGAAGTCCACAGTCTTTTCCAGGTCGGCGCGGCAGCCCCATAGCTTCTGCTGGAGCTCATCACCTTTTGGCCAGGTCGCACGTCGCAATTTATCATGGGTTGGACAGTTCTGGAGAATGTGTTCTGGAGTCTGGATATCAGTTCCACATGGGCATTCATTCGTGTGGGATATCTTGAGGCGATACAGATGTCCAAGTAGTCTGCAGTGACCAGTTCTCAGGCGGAAAATTGTCGTCTGTTGGTGTCTGTTTAGGTGGTGGATTGGGTCATCTCTGCTGTATATATCCCCTTCCTCCTTCCACCGATTTTTGTACTTGTTGTGGATGATGGTTTTTGCTTCCCGATAGGGCAATGGGTGGCTGTATTGTTCCATTTTACTGCCACTTCTTGATAGAGCATCTGCTTTCTCATTACCAGCGATTCCACAATGGGCAGGTAACCACTAAAGGGCAATGGTTGATGACCTTGGGATGATGTTAAGCTCAGATCTGATCTCATTCATCATATTATCATTTCTGGTGTTTTGTATTGATTCAAGTAATGACCTGCAGTCAGTGAAGATTACTATCTTAGCTTGTGGCTGCTGTTCAGGTCTGGTGAGGATCTTCAGGGCTTGCAGTAGTGCCATAGCTTCTGCCCTAAAATTGGAGGAGATCTTTCCAGTTGGGAAGGCCTTTCGGATGATCTTTCCATTTAGGAATCTTATAAAAATGCCTTCTCCACCATTCTTTACTGCCCCCTCAGCAGATCCATCTGTGTATACATGTGTCCACTCCTTCGGGTTGTACTTCTCTTCAATCATTTCTTGAGCCAAAGTTTTTAGTTGTTGAGAAGTCAGGTGGCCTTTCTTTTTTATTTCAGGGACTTCTGTGATGATAGATATATTTCCATGGCAGTCTTCTGGCTCCTCGTAATCAATTAACATTTCAATCTCAGTAGATCGATTTGGGAGGAGGTCTTCATGGCATCGATGCAGATGTTTGGAGATGTTTAGGAAGCTGGTTCTTTTCAGCCTGTTCTTTGTCACACTATGGAGTTTGGCATGCATTGGATGACTTGGCATTCGTAGAAGCTTCTCACTGTGTGTGAATACCTTTTCCTCACGTCTGTCATCAAGAGAGCGGATGTTGGTGTATCGCTCCATTGCCTGGATTGGAGAAGTCTTCATCCCTCCAGTGATTAGTCTAAGGCCTGAATTTTGCACTTTCCCTAGACATTCTGTGTTTGTTTTAGATGCTGTGGCCCAGGCTGACATGCCATATTCAAGTACAGGTCTGACTATGCCTGTATAGACTTTTTTAAGTATGTTGGTATTTGCCCCCCAACTTGTGCCAGCCAGTTTCTTCATAATAGAGAGCTTTCTTATTGCTCTCTGTTCTACTGCTTTTATGTGCGGCTTCCAGGTGAGTCTCTTATCCAACTTGACTCCTAGGTATGTTGGGTTTTCCTCGATTGGAAGCTCACTTCCATTTAGCTGCAGTTTGATCGTTTCTCGGCGATTTGACAGAGAGAAGCAGGTTGCTACTGTCTTGGAGAGGTTTATCTGTACTCCCCAATCTGATGCCCATTTACCGATGGTATTTAGCGCTGCTTGCATCCTGAACTTCGCAGTAGGCAAATGTTCAGCAGCACACCAGGCAGCAAAATCGTCAGCATGAAGAGCCCTGGAGATATTCCCGGACAGTTTCTCTGCAATATCATTTATATATATGATAAAAAGTGTGGGGGAGATAACTCCTCCTTGTGGCACACCCTGTTGTAGAGTGACGCGATGGCTCAGTTTCCCATCAAGTTTTACTCTTGAAGTGCGGTATCGAAGAAAGTACCGTATCCAGTTGAACATTCTCCCTTTTTTTTTTTTTTTTTTTTTCTTAACCAGCGGCACTTGGGCTTTCAGCCCTTCGGCCCAATGACGTGTCATTGCGAGGCTGGGGAACCTGAGGACTTTCCTTCCAACCCGGTCAGGAGCTTCGCTCCTTCCCATCCACAGAGGGTTTATCACAGGAGCCGTTCAGGCTATTCAGTCAAATTTCCGGCCGTAAACATTTCTTCAAACGCTGACGCCCGGGTTTCAACCATGAACACCTGGTCGCCAGTACAACGCCGAAGCCATTACACCAGCGCGGCTCCCAACATTCTCCCTTCAATTTTGCTGTTGAGCATCTTAAGGAGGAGTCCTTCTTTCCATACCTTATCAAAGGCTTTTGTCAAGTCTACAAAAACCGCCAGTACTTTCTTTTTCTCCTGAAAGGCATTTTCTACTTCCTGGGCTAGATATACTAGTTGGTCTTCGGTGCTGCGATTTTTCCTAAATGCTGACTGTGTGTTATCAAGCAGATGGTTTTTTTTCCAGATGTTTCAGTAATCTTGAGTTCACCATTCTTTCCATTACCTTACCCAGACAGCTCAGTAGGCTAACTGGTCGGTAGCTGGACTTGCTTGTTTTCTCCTTTTGTTTCTTTCTGATGGGAACAATGATTGCTTCTCGCCATTGATCTGGAAATTTTCCAGTACTCCATGACTGATTGAAGATTAGGAGGAGCTTGTGCCTGGCTACAGGTCCAAGGTTCTTGATCATATCATTTGTGATGCCATCTTTTCCTGGAGCTTTTCTGTTCTTTAGTTTTGTTATGGCAGCACTGAGTTCTCTCATAGTAAGGGGTGACTTCATGCAGATATCTGGGTTTTGGTGCTTCAGTTTTTCTTTTACTTCCTTACGTACTTCTAGGATCCGTGCATGTGAAAGTGATGTGGTGCTTTCTTCCTTGTAGAAATCTGCCAGGATGTTTGCTGCCATCTTTCCTGTGTGGTATTTTTCATTTTCCTTGATGACAGTCTTACAGTAGCTGGTTGTTGTTTCTTCATTTAGCACTCTTGTCAGATTCCAAAGCTTGCTCGAGTCCTTTTCCATGTTGAGACTGCTGGTCTTCTGGTGCCAGCTCCTTTGGATTTCAGCTTTCTTTTGTTCATTGAAAGCTTGTTTTATGCTGTTGTGCCTCTGTGTGTTCTCTAATGTGGGATTTTGCTCCATAGTTTCCCGTGCTTTATTTAATTCACTATGGAGTTTTCCCAGGTTGTCACTCCAGTATGGTTTGTAGTCTCGTCGTTTACCTCGTGGAATTGACTTCTTTGCTGCTTGGATGATTGCCTCACTGATGATGGAGATGTTTTTATTGATGTTATTTGAGTGAGCAATGTTCTGACAGAAATTGTCGGCTTGTTCTTTAAAAAAATCCCCAGTTTGCTTTTTTGAAATTCCAGCTAGGAGACATATTGATTTCTCCTGCACTTCTTATCTCAGATATCTGTAATGTGACTGGTACATGGTCACTTCCCCCAAGTTGAGTATTTACTGTTCTGGTGGTGAGTCGATGTATGTCATCTGTAGCCATAGCAAGATCTGGTGTGCTCGTTGTTTTCCATACTCTGGAATAGAAGGTGGGCTTATCCTCTGGTTGGTTTATTAGAATTAGTTTATTCTCTACCATCCAATCTTCCACCTCTTCTCCTCTTGGATCTGTTGCGTCATAGCCCCAGCTGGGTGAGTGGCTATTGAAGTCACCCATAATGAGGTGTCTCGATGCTGCAAGCTTCACTTTGTGTAGCTCCAGTTGTGGTTGGAGGGCTGTAGCAGTTTGTGATCATTAAGTCTCCACTGGGCAGCAGTAGTTGGACTGTTATGTATTCAAGTTCGTCCTCACCAGATCTGTGTGTCTCTACTGCTGGGATTGAGGTTTTAATCAGTGTGAGGATTCCTCCCTTAGTTCTTTTTACCCTGTCTTGGCGGAAGGATTGGTATCCACGTACAAAGAATCGTTGGGTATCTTTTAGGTGAGTTTCTTGGATGCAGATTATATCAATGTTATTTTCCCTGAGGAATTCTTGTAACTCCGGTTTCTTGTTCCTCACTCCTTCTGCATTCCATTGAGCCACTGTAAGATAGTGGGTTGGTTGGTCAGTTGCTCTACTTTGCCTTCCCCCGACCATTTGGTTGGCAAAGGCACCGGTTGCTTGGGTGGGCCCTTTCGAGGCTAGGGGCCCGGCTCCGCTCCTCCCCGGTTGTAGCTGATAGGAGCGACGCCATGACGTAAGTCGAGATTGTCGCATGACTCCATACCGCAAAAGCGTGTGTGTCCTAATTTTTCCCGGTGTCTGCGCCGTAGCTAACACACTCCGTCTTCGGCAGGCCGGGTTGTGTTTGTTGTTCAGGGTTGTCTTCCATAGCCTTTCCATCTCCCGGTGGTAGCTGCAAGGCAGCAGATTGGTTTGTTTAACGAGGTTTACCTTCCCCGTGGCTAGAGCTTATAGCGGCTCTTACTCGCTTGATGCACCCGTCATAGGACATATGGGGGATTTCAGTGGGGGTATCAGTGCCACCTGTTACCCCTCCCCGTCCTGCTGGGAGGACATCGCCGTTTGGTCCGCGACTGCTTATTCGTCCAGCAACGCTGACTTAATTCGCAGCTGACACACCATATCTGGAGGTCGTTCCACTATCCGCCACCCGTGGACGCGCCTGGTTGGGGTCGGTCGCCCCTTTGCCAGGAATTAAGCAATGATATCTCCCCACTAAGTAGGTAATGATATCTCTCCACAAAAGTAAGCAATGATATCTCATCACTAAGTAGGTAATGATATCTCCCCACAACTCCAGCCCTCGCTATAAATTCAGTCGCTAAATTTTACCGTGCCGTTTTTTAGTGTGCAATATTTTTTTTTCCACTTTCTCGTTTGCAATATTTTTTCCATCAAAATTACCAGCTTGAATTAAGTGTTGTACCTGCTATGTTTTTCAAAGTGGGCTAAATGAAAATGAGCTGCTTATTTCTGGTTTGTGTTTTGTTGTTCCCCCTTCACGACACTTTTTGTTAAGCATTTACGCAGCCCAAGGAGATCTTTCATTCTTCTGCGTTGTCCACGCATCAAAATAATAACCACAAAAGTGCATGGTCTTTAAAGGGTTATTATAGCGACCTTGGAAAGATGTCTTGTGCACGTGAAAGTGTGAGACAGCGAAACATAATTTAAACAAGGATAAGAAAAAAACAAGGAACAGCAGAACAATTAATAGCAGCCTGGAGAAAGAAAATCATCTTAAAGAAGAAAAGAACATTTTTTTCCATGCGTACAACTGTCTGCGTTTATGTTTAGCTGTATTGACTCTGCTCGTGAGTTAGGGAAGGCAAAGGCAGTGAGGAAGTGAACAGGTCACCCCCACCTCATTTAAAAAAAAGCTGGACCCAGTATGATAAAGTCTGTAACACTTCATTCTAAGGTAGGGTTCCCATTCGTCCCGTTTTTCCCGGGACAGTCCCGTTTTTTTATAAAATGTCCCGGTGTCCCGAATTTATTCCAAATGTCCCGCTTTTTAAGGATCCTTCCTGAAAAAAAAATCTTTGGGTAACGGATTTTATTCCGTGTTTTAGTAGTGTTACTTTATCAATTTCCGGTTACAGTGGACCCTCGGTTTGAATCTCGAACAAAAATTCGAAAGTCAACCAAAACAGTGTTCAGTGAGCATCTACCAAATGATTTAATGCGTATTAGCATTATTATACAGTATTTTTGTCGTTTTTCAAAGTGTCAGTGAAAAATGGTGTGAGATGTTCGCTCATTTTACAAAGCAGGATATAAATGCTGAGAACCTGAAATGCCTAGTTAGTTTTTGTTTGGCACTGCCAGGATCCAATGCAGCTGTTGAACGTGTTTTTTCATTAAGAAATGCGCTTTGGACTGACGAAAAAAACAGACTTAAAATTGAGACAGTGAAAGCTTTAACCATTATAAAGACCCATTTTAAGGATTTCTCTTGTGCTGAGTTCTATGTCCAAATATCAGAAGAAAAAAAACTTGAACAGGCCCATAAATCTGATAAATATTCTGATGAATCTGAAATATAAACTTGACTATTGTGTATTTTTTAAAGGTGCGGTTTTTCTAATTAAGTATGTTTGTAATTTAGAATTCTCTTTTAAAGTGGAAGTTGTGTTAGTTAATGTGTGCATTTTTATACCAGTATCTTATTTTAAGTGCAACATATAATATATAATAGATTTATTTGTGCTTTACCTTAATTTTTAACATGTCCCGTTTTTTTACAAAATGTCCCGGGTTTTTTAGGTAAAAATTTGGAAATGTCCCGGTTTTTAAACAAAACATTATGGGAACCCTACTCTAAGGGCAGCATCTGTTATGCAAATACCTTTACCCTTTACGTTTAACATAGTAAAGATAGGGCCATAGCAGATACTGCCATAGAGACGTTAAGTGTTAGAGACCAGTAATGTAAGCCTCAGCTTTATTAAGTGGGGTGGCCAGTTCCCTTCCTCGCTACCTTTGCCTCCCCTAATTCATGAGCACAGAAAAGTATCCAATAACAGCTTGGTAGACTGGGGCGTGACGATACTGGGAATCGAACCCAGCACCTTCATTGCGAGAGACCAGCGCTCTAGCCACTCTGCCAGTTGGACGCTCTGCTGAAAATGGATGAGATGGAAAATTATGATAATATATAATTGTGTGTATAGTTGTGTGTGATTCATCATTCATCATAATCCTCCACTCCCAAAGGAGCATAGGCCTTCAACAAACACATGCCAAGTCCTCCTGTCACGTGCCATCATCTCAAGTTCTTTCCACGTTCTTCTTATCATTTTCACTTCTGTTTCCAGCTCTCTTCTCCATGTGCTTCTTGGTCTACCTCTGCTTCTCTTGCCTTGGTGGTTCCAGAACAAGGACTGCCTTGTAATGCTATCAACGGGTTTCCTCAGTGTGTGTCCTATCCATCGCCATCGTCTTCTTCTCATCTCTTGTTCCACTGGCACTTGTCTAGTTCTTGTCATCAGTTCCACGTTGGTAACCTTGTCATACCATTTTAATCCCTCTATTCTACGCAAGCACCCATTTATGAAAGTCTGTAGCTTTTTGGTAGTTGTCTTTGTGGTTCTCCATGTCTCAGAGCCATACAATAGGACTGACTTCACATTTGAGTTGAAGTATGTGTGATTAGTCGTGCATATTGTTGCTCATATATCGTTCTAGTTGTGCGCCAAAAAAGGTCGCAGGTGCGAAATGAGGTCCCAGATGTAGGCCTGCTACATGTTACACAAATGGTTGTTCCATTGCAGATACTGCAGTTGGGAAATGAAGTGCTAGAGACTTCACTATACAAGATGGGGGTGACCAATTCCTTTCACCGATGTCTTTTCATTCCTTAACTCAAGAGCAGAGTCAGGTACCCATTTACAGCTGGATAAATTGAAGCATGACGCCACCGTATTTTGAACACGGCACTTTTGCCGCGAGAGGCCACCGTTCTAATCACTCTGTCAATCGGACGCTCATTACAAATACTGCGCGAAAAAAACACATACACACAGGCATACATACACGCTCACACCATATAATCGCCCTTAATAACGCTTAATAAGTAACTCATACTCACTCTGTGTGCTCGTCATACAGGCCAGACAGAAAACGTGTCAGCAACATATTCCCACTTACCAACTCAGTTTGAGAATGGGACACCTAGGTTTGAACAACCTGTCAACATGGTGTGTTATCGCTTTAAGATTCGCGAGCTATCTCGCAATCTTCGAGTGAGGTCACCCTTCGAGCACCCGGTTGAAATTACGATGCACTTAACAACACATTTTGGTGAATTGTTGCGTAGTGTCGCAGCCGAAAAATAGCATTATTAAGGGATGTTGTTTCGTTACTGCCCCGTGTAGTGCCGGGGGGTGGGTCTCTGAGAAGGCAAAGAAAGAATGGGACTATTGTTCCGTCTGACAAGTCGTGTCACGTGAGACTAATATGAGATTGTGTATTCAAGCTGGCAGCCTCATTATTCAAAACAGGTCGCTACAGAAACCATTGCTGTAAGAGTACATTGACTGCTTATGAGCAGTCTTCCTGCAAGAGGACCAGCGGCTATGGTGGCTAAATGTTCCCGAGGGAGCACACAGGAAAATCATGATGATAATGATATTATTACTGTAAGCGATTTTTTTGTCTTTCTTTTTTTTCCCCGGTATTCTTTTATGCTATCATTAGCAGATATACCCGGCGTTGCCCGGGTGATAAAGTAACTGAACTTTTAGTATATCACCTGGTTGCGGTCCTTATGAGCCACCATTATAACCTTAGCAGCCAGGACCAACCCTTGACGGTTAATTCTCGTATTATCCCTATGACAACTATACATCTCACCTCCAGCATATCTACTCCAATTATGTTCTCCATTGTGTACCTCTCACGACTACATCTAATTCAATCTTGTCCTCCTTCTACTCCAATTATGTCCTCCACCATACCCCTAACATCCAGCATATCCACTCCAATCATGTCCTCCACGATACCTCTCACACCTAGCACACCCTCTCCAATCATGTCCTACATTGTCCATCTTACCCCCAGCACATCAACTCCAATCATGTCCTACACTATAAATCTCACTCACAAGATATCTACCCCAATCATGTCCTTCCTTATACCTCTCACTCCAAGCACAACTTACTCCAATCATTTTTTTCACTATACCTTTCACCTGCAGCACATCTAATTCAATCATGTCCTCCTCCATACCTCTCACCTCCAACACATATACTCCAATCATGCCCTCCACTATACCGTTCACCTCTAGCACATCTACTCCTATCGTTTCCACCACTGTACCTTCTTCAGTTCGGTTAGTTTGAGGGAGGTTAAGAGTACGCAGTTTGTCCCCTTCCATAGAAATAACCTTATCTTCTATAGCAATTAAAACTGTATTGTAAATTTAATCACTGTAACCAATTTCCATTGCAGGATATATTAACTGCGCCTGATGCTTAACATCTTCGGTAAGATTATCTCTGTATTTCATCCTTAGTGCTAGAGGGTCACTAACTTCACAGGTTCTAAATAGAATAGCATTTGATGTTTCTTGCTGTGTGAGATAATGAAGACTCTAAAAGTAGACGAACCAAAAAAAAAAGTGCGACCACTGACTTTGTTGAATCCCTTTAAAAAAAAAAAAGGGAAATCAGTTGATAAATTGACCCAAATTTAATGTTAAGGGAAACAATACAATTAATGTCTAACTTTACTATTAAAACATTTAGTCCAACTTTGGGAAAATTGAAAAAAATTTGGTTGAGTCCCTTGTTTCATAGTTTGTCCCCTATAGAATGACATCCCATAGAAATGAAACAATTGTATGTAATGTTTTGAGGGGTGTATACAACATTTAGTGTTGTATGGTTGGGTAGGATTGGGTCTAAACATTCAAGTGTTAGATATAGTGTCTGGGCACAACTCTAAAAGTTTTTGTCTGGAGAAAAAAAGAATGGTGGTTGCGGTTTCTGTTTGTTTTTTTTTTTTTAATGTGGGTGGGGTCAACGATGTGTGGGTGTGGTTACACCCAACCCTGGGGTCAGGTTGAATATGTGGGGAGTAACATCACCATTCAATCTCAGAAAAATACTGTAGTGGTTTTTGAGTCTTGGGTGTGGGTGGGTGTGGGGTGTACGATTTGGGGCGCGTGGGTGGGGGGGGTGGGTTGGGGGTTTGGTGGGTGGGGGTTTGGGGGGGGGGTGTGGGGGGGGGTTGTTTGTGGGGGGTTATTCCGCATTGGGTGTTGGGGGTGGGTGGGGGGGGGGGGGTGGGGGTGGTGGGGGGGGGTTTGGGTGTTGTCTTAAACCCGAAATTAAAAGTGTTTGTGTTGGTGTGGTGGGGGGGGGGGTGGGTTGGGGGTGGGGGGTGTGGGGGGGTTTTTAGAAATGGTGTTTGTTGGTTGGTTATTTTTGGGTATGTTGTGTGGATTTAATTTACTTTAACCGTTGGGTGGTTTGTGGTGGTTATTGTTGGTTTTGTTGCCTGGGGTGTTTGTCTGTTAACAGGTTGTGTGTTGGGTGGGGGGTTTGTGGGTGGGGGTTGGGTGGGTGTTGTGGGTTATGGTTGTATGGTTGGGGGGTGGTTTTGTGGGGGTGGGGGGGTGGGTTGAGGGACTGGGTATGTGGTGGTGGGGGGGGGGGGGGGATGTGGGGGGGGTGTGGTTAGGGTGGGGGTTCTGGACTGTGGGGTGGGGACGGGGGGGGGGGTGTTTTTGGGGTGGGGGGGTTGGGGGGGTTTCGTGTTGGGGGAGGCCAATGTGGGGGGATTTGGGGGTGGGGGGGTGGGGGGGGGTATCGTTTTGGGGGGGTTGTGGGGGGGGTGGGGGGTTGGGGGGCTGGTATAAATGGGGGGGGGGGGAGGGGTGGGGGGGTGTAAATGTGGGGGGGGTGGGGTTGTGTTTGGGGAGTGTTTTTGTGTTGTGGATATTTGAAGACGATTGTGGTTGTCCTGAAAAAAAAAACCCTATAGAAATGTTTGGGGTTTTTTTTGGGTTGACACAAGCAGAAGCACAATTCAGTTGTTTTGTGGGGGGTGGGGGGGGGGCTTTGGTTTATTTTTTTTGTGATTTTCCTATATCCATATCTAAATTCCCTAATGTATTGGTGCCTTTCAATACGCACACATCATTCTTCCAGGGGGTGTAGTAATAAGGTGAATTTTTTTATTGGTTTGCTGTATTATTTTATTTTATTATTGGGTAAATTTTTTTTGTAGTTGAGAAAAATAGAGGCAGGCCTTAAAAAAACCCTCACACACACACACACACATATATCTGCTTTTTCTCTGTGGTTCTCATTCTTTCTTGATGCCAGGCCCCCGTACTTATATTTGTTCAATTTACTAAAACACATGCTTTAGGCCCAGTATCTATCTATCTATCTATCTATCTATCTATCTATCTATCTATCTATCTATCTATCTATCTATCTATCTATCTATCTATCTATCTATCTATCTATCTATCTATCTATCTATCTATCTATCTATCTATCTATCTATCTATCTATCTGTCTGTCTGTCTGTCTGTCTGTCTGTCTGTCTGTCTGTCTGTCTGTCTGTCTGCGTTTCTGTCTGTCTGTCTGTCTGTCTTTTGTTTGTTTGTTTCTCTGTCTATCCTTATATGTCTGTCTCTTTGTCTCTGTCAGCCATTCTGTTCACCGGAAGTTAACCCGCTTGCCTGCCTCTCTGTCTGCATGTCAGTCTGCATGTCAATCTGCCTGTCTGGCTGTTTAACTATCTATCTCTTATTGTCTATGTCTTTGCCGTCCATTCGTCCTTCTGTCTAAGTCCAGCTGTTGGCCTATATTGCGTATCTGTGTGAGAAAATTGGTCGATCTCTAGTCCTCTCCGGCAGTATTCAGCTACATTTTTGTGAGTACAAAATTACGTGCATTTTCAAGTGGTCATCACATTTTCTTTTTCTATCTTCTCCTAGGTATTAGCTATTTTCTAACCAATTTTACACTCCCTTCGGTGATAATTCGTAATGTTTACATTAAGCTTCTCGGCTTTGCTAAGATTAGGCACAGGTAAAACCCATATGGGCCCGGTCAGTTTTCGCATAGTGACCGAGTGTTGTGTTTACCCAAGGAGTGCCGGGCGATAAATTATCCGCTTGCGGACAAATTATCAGTCTGACACACCTGAGTGGAAATGTTGTAATAGTTCCGGGAAGATGTAAGACGTTGTATGTAATCATTGACGAGAATATTCCAATTTCACCATTGCCATATATGGAATAAGTGACCTTTTACATTACACTCATAGTTTTCCTGTGAGAATTTTTTTGAATAAACCCATCCTGCCACACGCATGTTTGAAACTATTGGCGGGCATTCGGAATGTAGGCATAACAACATTGCCGATTGGAGCCCTGCTTAATAGTAAACAACACGTGCCAAGAACGAAAGAGGGAATATAACCTGACACTTTTGCAGTTTAGAGTACTGTGAAAATTCGCTTCGTCAAGAAAACAACCAGACCTGCCAGAGTTAAGAATATAATCAGACTTCATTTATCGGACCGGACTTGTTTGAGCATCTTGAGGACTTAAGAGCCCAGGAAAACTCTACCATTATTAACAAGGACAATCGGAATCTGGGGAATCTGAAACACGGAGTCAAAGTGGGAGCTTAATATAAAGTAACAACCACAGAACACGTGTAAGAGGCATCTTCAACAAGTTGCCTTAAATATATCTTTGAGCCTGTGGTAAAGTGGGATGATATAAATATTTATAGGGGACTAGTGTACTGACTGAGATCAGCTGTGAAGGTATCTGTATCTAATAATGTGGAGTATTACAGATAACCTTACTTGCTACCACATATATATATCTCTCAGTCAGACCTATTCTGGAATATTGTGATGACTACGTTGAATGTCTAGGGTTATGTAAATGATGAAGTGTAAGTCACAACAACAACAGACAGATAAACAAGTTAATTTATTTCACAGCACTTTACAACACTGTGACACTCACACACATGTAACACTCTATAAGACTATCTTAAAAGAGTCAGTTTGAAAAGTCAAATATATATATATATGTATTAATTTCTTTACATAGAGATATCCTGATTCAACTACACAGTGAACCAGGAATCACAATCAATATTCTTACAAGTAGTATGTACACAGTTTATCAATTTACTCTTGTTATTGACATATTTTATTATTCTTATCTTATGTGTGTAAGTTGTGAAGTAGTAATATGAGTTAATACTGGTTTTGTTTTTCAAGCTAGAGTGTTGTTTGTCATCATGACTTCAAGTGTCTTATCATTGGGAAAAGTTCACAGTTCCTGTCAATTTAAACAGTTTATATTCCCTCTTTATTTACTGTCAATTTTAGGGGGGGGGGGGGGGGCCCCATAATGTTGAGCTCCATGGCCACACTTTCTTAACTTTCGTGATGACTGCAGTAAAAGACTCCTCTGCTCGATTACTGCAATGAGTTCTGGAGCCACCTCACTGGTCGCTATCTGGACCCAGTAGTATGCTGTCAGACTCAGGATTCAGTAACTCAGGCCAAATGCTGCCTCAATGACTTTTGACCACCGTCCCTGAAACAAGAAGGTTGTACCTCCTATTTCAAAACTAAGTCATAATCCATTTCCACAATGAGCACAATACATAACAAACACTTGTGTTCAGTGCTGTAGGCCACTGCTAGCTTCATCTGAAACAAATTACACCAGTATACTCCTTCCTAATGGTTACTACGCCTCTGCCATTCCAGCATTATTTCTTCCTAGTCCATAAGATAGGTGTCAGTGTACTGTTTGGCAATCCCATGCAGTTTTACTTTTTTCCGACACCTCCTATTCAGGTTGGAGCAATATTTAGGCTTTTCTCAAGTTGGCCACTGAACTACACACACATATATAGACATAAATCATCAATTCACATTCAATTTTCATTAAAAAGATATCAAATATTTCAGCTTACCACAATTCAATGGAAATAATAAACAGTTTCGTTGACTGGCAATGAATAGGCACAAATTCCGATCTGCCTCTTGTCCCAGGCTTTTATTTTAGAAAAAAAAATATGCACTGGTGCTCAACGCACTGTTCTTCGTAGGTTTATTACAAGATGTGGCACGGAACAGACGCTCTGAACTGACTATATTGGCAGATCTAACCAATCATGCCATGTCTACACATCTTTTCAAAAAAGTACCCCTTCTATTCGTTTCCCATAACAACAGAAAACTAGTATTTGCAGTCCAACTAATCGTGTTTAGTCTTACATCTCATTCCCGCCAATCAAATAGGAGTTAACATGGTAGGCTATTTCCGTAACGTAATGTTTTTCAAACACGTTATAAAAAAAATTTTATGAGCAGAAATGATTTCATGCTGTCAGGCACCCCCACTATTGTATTTTGGCCATAATTATTTTATTAACAGACTAAAGGCGTAACACATAACATATTCTTGGCTAGCAAGTCCTGCCGTACAATAATATATAAGTTAAAGCGAGCTACATGGTGGCGTTCAAAATATGTGTTTTCCAAAGATAGTCGTATATTTGTTTTTTTACCACGCGTTCACTTCTATGTCATAGGGTGTCTTCTGTACTTTCAGGAGCTTAGATGTAAATCAGTAGAATTTCAGGTTTCCTAATAAGCATTTTTCATGTTTTAAAACCTGATTCTTGTAGTAGTTGTAGTGTTTTTCTGACACTGTTTATTTGAAAAAAAAAGTTAGTGCAGGCCTTACACGTGGGATTGGCGTTACTATTAATCGCGCGACGCGTGTAGTGTTGCATGCGTCCTTGCTTCCAGTCGTCCCTCTCTCTCTCCTGCTTTATCTGTCTTTTAGTTACGCCGTGTATGGAATGAATGAAATATTAAATCTAGGTCAGCTGCGTATCTCAAGGTTTTTCTTAGAAAGGCAGTACACGTTTCATTGAAGAAAGCGTGTAGTGATACAGTAGGCTTTTACTACCAACGTGAAAGCGTTACAATTTGCAGACGAAGTAGAAAACAAGGGGGATTTCGAGTACAGTCATTGTGACAGCACTGTTCTTTACCATTCTTCTTTCCTTTTATTAAATTTATTTGTTAGGCTTTGCATTTACGTTTTAATTTATATATGTGGATTAGAATATTTCACGACAGAGCCAGAAGTCAGTCTGTGATCCCACAGGTTTGGGTTGGTGGAACCAACTGAGGGTACTATCTCTGGAACAAGTGAGGGTATATGTGGCCTGAAGTCGACGCTAGACACCATCATCAGACGGGTCTTAGAGACGCGGAACCAGCTTTGGTTGTTTCTCTATAACACTTCTTGGAACGTGCTATAACTTTCAAACTTTACCAGTGACGAGTGTGAATCAGGCATCCATCTGCAAAGATCCAAACATCAGCTGGAGCAGAACAGACAAACTCCTTGGCAGTTAAGTAGAACATAAAGCTGCCAAGTGAACTTTCCGCTGTTGTAACGCCATAAAATCCCCCTGTGATGATAACTTTTTTTTTGTTGTTGTTAAAGAATTATTCATTTTTGTAACTGTGAAAACATAATTGATTATTTAATTTGATAAGTGTATAAATACAAATTTAAAGTTGATTTAATCATTTTGAATGTCTTACAACCGTATGTCTCAGACCATTTCTTAAATACACTTAAACAGAACTATACAATAATAATAAGAGGAATTTCGCTGGATTAAAACAAATGGGGGCTTGAACGAGCTAACAAATTATAAGATAACCAAATCCTTCGCAAAAGATGACGGCAGATACTGGAGTTAACATTGCTAAGAAACATTCAGCATAGTTCTTGCTTTCTGAATATCTTGAGGACACACCTTTGAGGTAGAAGCATCATTATTATTCTACCTACACCTCTGCCAAGAGTAATCTTGTGCGAAGGTATACACATTTGAAGACCCAAATTAGTTACTCTTGAAGTTGTGGCCACTGTTGGACCACTACTGCAGAGCTAATGGGACGCAACCCGTGACAATCTGTCTATCTGCCTGTTTACCTATCTGCCCACCTAACTCGCCATATAGTTATGTATTCCGCTTTTTCTGTCAATCAACACACTGTCCCGCCCTTTCACCAGTATAACCACCGATCTATCCATCTGTCTCACTGTCTAATCTACGGAGTCCTTAAACCCTTCCAATTACTTCTCTATTATTTTCTGAGAGTCTATATGTCTCTCGTGACATCTGCCTGTTCCATCTGTCTCACAACTAGCAAATTAATACCGTTTATATATGCATGATCGCTCAAGTGTTTATCACAACCGAGCGGGCGCCGAGGGTCATCATGTCCCCCTCTTGGCTGTCCTATTTCTCTGATACATTTAGTGGTTCCTATACATAAAATCTCTACAAATTGATGGAAACATGACAGAAGGAATGGATTCCTGTCTGGAGTTTTAGAAAAGATTAATTATGATTATTTGACCTCTTCTCTGCAATTCTTTCCTATTTTTTTCGAGACTCGTTTCTCGATCATTCTCTTCCCTTACTCATACCTCTTCGAAATGTGTCATTCATTTAAGAAATTTGCGCCATCTAAGAAGATTTTTAATGAACTGATAATGCTTCCTCAGAGTGACCCTCCCCCTTATTTTTCACTAGTGATTTGCTAAAATTACTCTTTCTCTCTCTATCTCTCTCTCTCTTTCTTTTTCTGTTTTTTTTTTTTTTTTTTTGGTCGAAATACGTTCTTTTAATTTCTCTCTAAATGTTTTCAACACAATTTTTCGTCAGTTTCTATATTAACTATATTTAAACTTCTTTTTCCAGCTGTGTCTGCCTTTTAATGCATACTTGTACCGCGTACTATCCTTTCCACATTAGTGATCCTGTCGTACCATTTCAATCATTATACTCTGACAAACCAGTCAGTGGCCATCACGCCTAGTGGCATCTTGTAGGGCAGCAACAAACTGTCCCCATTTTGCTGGGTCGGTGGCCATCCTTCGTGCCGTGCCCCAACTCTGGTTCATACTTTGCATATCAGCCTCCACTGTTCTCCGCCAGGTTGTCTTTGGTCTGCCTCTCTTTCGCCGTCCTTCTGGGGTCCATAGCATAGCAGTTCTGGTGATGGAGTCAGGGTCCCTTCAACGATAACAATAACTATCTTTTTAACCGGAATATTTTGAAGTCTGGAAGTAAAATTCTTCTTTAGGAAATTCTTCGTTGTCATTGGTTGGTGCATAACATTGGATGTTGTTCGTCTTTATTTTCCTTTTGGCAGTTTTGAATATTACTTATAACAGTCTGCATGGGAGCCGCGCTGGTGTAATGGCTTCGGCGTTGTACTGGCGACCAGGTGTTCATGGTTCAAACCCGGGCGTCAGCGTTTGAAGAAATGTTTACGGCCGGAAATTTGACTGAATAGCCTGAACGGCTCCTGTGATAAACCCTCTGTGGATGGGAAGGAGCGAAGCTCCTGAACGGGTTGGAAGGAAAGTCCTCAGGTTCCCCAGCCTCGCAATGACATGTCATTGGGCCGAAGGGCTGAAAGCCCAAGTGCCGCTGGTTAAGGAAAAAAAAAAAACAGTCTGCATCCTTTTGCTTTCCATTCTATTAGTGCTACGGCGCTTACTTTGATACCAATAAAGTCAAACCATCACTATCAGGTGCGCTTTGTTCCTCATATCATGTGGATGACACTTTGTCCTGTGTTCATTAAGTCTTCACAAACTCAGCGGCTGCTTTCTGCACTCATCTCGCTATAGGAAGAAAAAAAACTTCATTACAGCTCATTCAGTTAAAACTATTCTACATCATGTCATGCTATATTTTAAGTTAGTTTTTTGGCGCACCTTAAACATTTTGTTATCTTTAAATTTGCCACCCCAGAAAATATGTCAGCTTGTCCATGGCCCATTTTGTCCCAGAGATAGATGCTTCACTTTAAGCTGAATGCCTCAACTGTAGCTTCTATTTTGACGTTTACTCACGCCTCGTTTCTATCGACATATTGTCAGTCACGAGATAATGAGATTTTTCTACATTGAAATTTATGCCTTAATCTGCTCTATTAATGGTTACGGTTTTTATATATTTCTGTGCTTGTTGCGGACAGCTCGCAAAGAAAACTTAATGCCCATGTTAGAATGAAGCAATTCACTTTCTTTGGGCATGTTTTGAGAAGGAGACTGGAATATTACGCGACAACAGGAAATATTGGAGGAAAAAGAGAAAGAGGGCGACAGAGAGAAGATGCTGAAAAGTTTGACATCATGGAATGGAAAGAAGTTATCAACAGAGTTGATAAATAGTACAGTAGACAGGACATTGTAGAAAGATATGAATGCCTACGATACCAATGTCACGAGCGGTATTTTTCTGTCGTCCTCTCGATAGATTTTTCTCTCGTTCTCTCTTTTCTCGTTTTCAAACTTACCTTTCAACGGTATAAATGTGTATTCATTAAATTTTCTCTACACACATATTCCAGTTGCTGTCACCCGAAAATTGGATGATATTATCATTTTCGGTCGTCTGCGCAAATCGTTTGCCCAGAACAGGTCGCCGGTCTCCTACAGTCATTAATGGGATGTAATAGATATGGTGGCTATCTTTGCAGTAGTAGAGAATGTAAAGATTTTGCACACGGTAAAGTAAGGTATCTCCCTGAGACAATTCAGATGACAAGTGTGCCAACGAGTTAATTAATCTAAGATGGGAAATGGTCCAGGAAAAAGGGTGTGTGGGTTCACATAAATCTGTCTCTTGTAAAGTGGGATTTGACTGCTTCTTAGTATTTAAGATTTTAACTAACCAGACCACGGCACTGTAATCTAAACTTTGGTCATGAAAGAACCTATCTCGCATGTAAGACTGAATTTTGTGTGCATTCGATAGATACATATCTCCCCTTGCGTGTCATAACAGACTAGTATCTAGTGGGATGAATTATCCTTCCTTGATGTCATAGTTGACGATAATCTTAAGGATGAGTTATCTCCCCTGTGTTTGCCATTGAATTGAATTTAAAGCAAATATATATATATATATATATATATATATATATATATATATATATATATATATATATATATATATATATATATATATAGAGAGAGAGAGAGAGAGAGAGGGGGGGGAGAGAGAGAGAGAGAGAGAGAGAGAGAGAGAGAGAGAGAGAGAGAGAGAGAGAGAGAGAGAGAGAGAGAGAGAGAGAGAGAGAGAGAGAGAGAGAGAGAGAGAGAGAGAGAGCGTATTTGGTAACATTTGGGTGTGCTGAGTTAATATCTTAATGCTCTAATTTTGTAAAACAAAAACTCACTTCCGAGGTGTATTGAGAATTAAGTGCAGCTGATGCATTTTTAATAATAATAATATTACAGAAGTATGAAAGGCTTTGTAAGATTGTACATTTGATTTATTGATAATGAGTAGAGCAAAAAACATCGAATACTGATTGTAACCAGATATTTGATTTATTGCAATACTTTGGTGAACATGGTTGAAATTAAGCAGACACAGTTCAATGAAGGACTATTAGTGATGGTGGCTAACTGTTGATATAGAAGATGTCTTGTATGATATATCTGATTTATTGACTTAAGCAAGACGGTAAATAACCTTATGGCGTACGTATTGTTTGTCTCACGCGTATAAACTGTAGATCCAGCAGTACAAAAGACACATAGTGGTCAGTACTGTGAATTCTGACGGACGGTCGACACAAAGACTTGATAATTAATCTCTCCCAAATGGAGGACTACCGAAGTCGTATTATATCTAAAGCAAGATGTTGGTGAATAGCCATAAGAAACATGTTCCGACCAACATTACGTTAAATGGGCAAACGTTAGAAGAAGTTAACACCTTTAAATATCTAGGGTCCACTATACGTAGTGATGGAAGATCAAGTAAAGAAATCAAGACAAGACTTGAGATGGCCTCAGCTGCCATGACAAGGCTGAATGTGATCTGGAAAAGTAACATCAGTTTTCCTGTGAAGATCAAATTATACAAATCACTTGTATTATCTATTCTCTTGTATCTGTGTGAGAGCTGGACACTCACTGCAGATACGGAGCGAAGGATTCAGGCTCTCGAGTATAAATGTTATAGAAGAATTTTGCGCATTTGCTATAAAGAGCACAAAACAAATGTCTATGTTAGAGAGAAAATAAACACGTATGCAGGCCACCAAGAACCACTTTTGTCATTAGTGAAACGTCGAAAGCTTGCCTGGTTTGGGCATGTAACTCTTCATGACTCCCTTTCGAAAACGATCCTCCAGGGAACAGTCGAAGGTAAACGGAGAAGAGGAAGTCAAAGAAAATCCTGGCCTGATAACAACAAAGAATGGGCAGGGCACGGTTTTTCCACACTTGTACGCATTGCTGGGGATAGAGAGCAGTGGAGAATTCTGTCTGCTGATGCTTCCACCATGGCACCCCAAGGACCCATGAGGGGTTACGGGTTGAGACGAGATGATGATTGTATCTTCCCCCAGTTCTTTAGGGTAGTCTACACCAGGAGCTTCCGTCTTCATCGATGACGAGAAACCTGGATCAGGGATAGAGAACTTCAAACCCCTGAGATAGATCTGCACCTAACAGTAACACACAACCCTTTTCTTACACCTGGAGAAATTAGGGAGTGGTCGGGATTGCAGTCATAGATCCAGATAAGTTACACCACCAAGAACCAATCACTTTACAACTTCATAAAAGTCCTTAATGATGAACTGTCAATGGTTTTGTAAACGCAATTGAAATCAACTTCTTCAAAGTTCTAATGCTGAAAGATAAATACCTTTTTGTTTACTAAACTCAAGTGAAATTCTATAAGTCCTGTGACAAATTGTCAGTAACTTTATAGACACTATTGCACTTTAGGCATTTTGATTATCGTAAATTGTATACATATTGTCGCCGGATGGCCCACTACTGATACCATAGCATCATTCGTGCTATTAAATATCAAGTACATTAGGAAGAATAGTTACGAGGTTTTATTGAGATACGCGGTTATCAGATGGAAACTGGAATTAGGGTAAATAGCGACTAACCGCTGATCTTTGGCGGGAGTTGCTCGGCAACCGATGACGATCCAAGAAAGAATAAATAGACTGTCCAACCAAAAGGCTGGAAGTGTATACTATAATTAACACACCACAAATAACATCACAGAGGAATTTCTGGAACAAACCTGGGTTACAATATTCATCAAGAAGCAAACATCTCTGGCAGTATTCCAGTAATTCATGACTTGAATGATACCATAAGCATTTACACACCCCACACGGTCACAATAATTTGATTGATACATATTCTATCTTCTTCTTCTTTGATCCTTAGCCGCCGACCGTCAAAGCAGTCAGTGGCCATCACACCTAGTGGCGTCTTGTAGGGCAACAACAAATTGATTCCACTTTGCTCGGTCGGTGGCCATCCTTCGTACAGTGCCCCAACTCTGGTTCATTCTTTGCATCTCAGCCTCCACAGTCCTCCGCCAGGTTGTTTTTGGTCGGCCTCTTTTTCGTTTTCCTTCAGGGGTCCAAAGCATAGCTGTTCTTGTGATGGCATCGGGGTCTCTTCTGAGGACATGACCAACCCAGTTTCAGCGTCTGCCAGCTATGATGGTGTGCATGTCCTCTTGCTTGCTACGAGTAAGCAGATCTTGGTTAGTGATGGTATTCGGCCAAAAGATTCGGTGAATTTTTCTTAGGCATGTTATGTGAAAAGAGGACAGTTTCGACATTTCCTTCTCTGTAACTCTCCAGCATTCCGCACCATAGAGAAGCACAGAAAGCACACAGCTCTGATATAATCTTAATTTTGTGCTTGTGCTGTATTGGGAGGACTTCCAGATGTTGTTTAGGCTAAAGAAGGCTGTTCTTGCCTTATTCATTCTGATGTTGATGTCTTTGCCTGCCCCTCCGTCTGGTGTTACGATGCTTCCTAGGTATGTGAAGGTATCTGTCTGTACCAATTGCTTATTCCTTACTGATATGGGCTCAGGGTTGCTCACATTGAGCGTCATGACCTCAGACTTCTTTAAATTGATGTTCAAGCCCACCTGCTGGCTAAACTTATTAAGTCTATCCGTTTTTTCCTGGATGTGTTGATGTGAATGTGCTAGTAGTGCAATGTCATCTGCATATTCCAGATCTTCCAATGTAGAAAATGTTGTCCATCTTATTCCTGTTGGACTGCCCTCTGTTGTCTGTCGCATCACCCAGTCTATGACTGTTAAAAATAGAGTGGTTGATAAGGGGCATCCCTGTCGTACTCCTGTCTTCACTTCAAAGGTTAAGTTGCTCTGCCCAACACTGCACGTAAAGTTTGCATAGAGGCTTTTTATGATTGACACTATGCAGCTTGGAGTTCCATAAGCCCTCAGTATTTTCCATAAACTGTCCCTATGTATGCTGTCAAAAGCCTTTTCAAAATCAACGAAATTAATGTAAAGCTGTCTTTGCCATTCTGAGCACTGCTCTATAATGTTCCTGAGAGTGAATATATGATCTACACATCTCCTGTTCTTTCTAAATCCTGCTTGTTCTTTCCTCAGTTTGTGATCTACTGCCTTTGAAATTCTCTGTATAATTATCCTGCCTAGTATTTTGCTGGGAACTGAGAGAAGAGTGATTCCTCTCCAATTATTGCAGTCTGCAAGATCTCCCTTCTATGGCAATTTGACAATTATTCCTTTGTTCCACTCTGATGGTGTTGTCCCCATTTTCCAGACTTGTGCAAATAGTGGTTCTAATAGTTCTGCTGCTAGCTCAGGGTCTGTCTTAAATAGTTCTGCATTTAAGTTATCATGGCCCGGAGCTTTGCCGTTCTTTAACCCTTTGATTGCTGTGATGATTTCTTCTTTTCGTGGAATGTCTGTATTCACATCTAGATCGTTTTCAGCCTCAGGAACATTCAATTGTGTCTCTGGTGGTTCCTTGTTCAGAGTTTCTCTGAAGTGCTCTGCCCATCTTGTTTCTTGTCCCTCTGCTGTCGTGATGAGATTACCTTGCTTATCTCTTACTAATGTAATATTGTTTGCACCTCGTTTTCCGCTGATGAATTTAGTTATTTTGTATACTGTGCTCTGTTCATTTCTCAGTGCTGCCTCCTTTGCCTGTCTTGCAAGATCGTCTAGGAAATTCCTTTTGTTGGCTCGGGTTTGGCGTTTAACTTCCTTGTCCAGCTGACTGTACTGTTCGCTATATAGTTGCTTTAACCTGGGGGACTTCGCGAAGAACATATTCTATACATATGACAAATTATTTATTTTCATCAGTAAAGTTTCATTGTAATTTTCTAAAATCAAGATTAGTTTTGCTGACTTTTCTTTGGTGTTACTGTGATGTCTAGTACTGAAAGATTATGTCATATTTGTATTTAATCAATGGGGGCTCTTTCTAATAATTCAGTTCCTTAGGGAAAAGTGGCCTGGATAGTGACCTACTAGCTCTAAGTCTACTCAGAGGATTCTCAACCTGCTAAGAGACAGCTAATTTCCAGTATTCCTATAAATAGATCTGCCAGTGATTCTCACTCTATTTTCTTCCTCGCTGCCTTTTCCTTCTTTAACTCAATAGCAAAGTCGGGTGCCCATTTACTGCTGGGTAGACTGGAGCGTGACGAAACCGTGAATCGAACCCGTCACCTTTGCCGCGAGAAACCAGCGCTCTAACCACTTTGTCAATCGAACGAACTAATACTGCATGCAAAGTCTGTATCCACTAACCACGTAGGGCATTTAATAAAATATCCTTTTTTTCCATTTCCCGTCTTCCCCCGCCATTAACCCAGTCGATTGTCACCAGAACAAATTGTGGGGACATCCAATCCTTATTTTTGCTTAATACAACGGGCAGTGCAGTTTTTCTGGTGAATTAAAAAGCATCGATTTTTGACATGCATGTCTTTCATAACGTTTATAATTTTCGTCCAAAATCCATATGCAATCAGAATCTTCTATAAAGTTGGGTGAGTTAAGCTGCCAAGGGATTTCCAATTGTCAGTGTAACTTTCGTATAAAAATAAATGCCATTTTACTGATTGTTCTCATATTTCTTTGAGCTGTTCGAGTATGACCAAATCCAACTTGTCAGTTCCTTCATTCCTGTTTTTGCCGGTTGTTTTTTTTTTTTAGGGTAGCTTTTGTTGCTTTGAGAAAAGATTGAATTATCTGTGTTTGATATATACAAATATCTTTATTGCTTACGAAAGAAGATTGGTTCATCTCTGTTTCTTCTTCTTTGTCACGGATTGCCCCCCCCCCCCCCTTTTAGATCTGCAGTAGTGGTTCAACAGTGGCACAACTTCAAGAGTAACTAATTTGGGTCTTTAAAAGTGTCTACCTTCGCACAAGATTACTCTTGGCAGAGTTGTAGTTAGAAGGATAATGATGCTTCTATCTCAAAGGAGTTTTCACAAGATATTCAGAAAAGCGAGAACAATGCTGAATGTTTCTTAGCAATGTTAACTCTAGTATTTTTAAAATTAAAAATTAGAAACCTACCTACAACAAAAATGTGTATAGAATGTGTGATTCTTATACCCACACATTGGGATTCTCGCCGATGCTACGGAGTTCGTGCACTGTGCTGAGATCCTCCTTGTGTGATCTAAGAGAGGAGATTGGTGCACCAATCGAGCAGTCCGTGTGCAATGAAGATAATCCTTAAACTAAACCTAAACCTAAAACTCTAGTATCTGCCGTCAACTTTTGTGAAGGATTGGGTTGTCTTTTAATTCGTTAGCTCGTTCAAGCCCACAGCTGGTTTAATCCAGCGAGATTCCTCTGATTATTATTGTTACTATTGTTATTATTATTATTATTAGTGGCTTTTCAGGTGTAGATAGAACTATATATAAATATATTAAAATCAGGACTCACATGTGTGCCTTACGCTATGTAATCATTTACTCGACTATGGATTTATCAAAATCAACATATACAAGATTTAATGATCAATAGCTTATGGAAAAAATGTAAATAAATATGGGAGCCGCGCTAGCGTAGTGGTTACAACACCGCTCTGACGACCAGGTGATTCAGGATCAAACCCGGGCGACGGCATTTGAGGATTTTTCGTCGACCGGGAATGGGACTGGATTAACACGAGACCTGGCGAGACATTTGAAGGAGTGTCGTCGACCACGGATTGGCGGCTCCTGAGCCGACCCAGCTCTAATGGGTACCTCCGAAATCGGCGAGTATCTGCCTGAATGGCGAGGGACACCTGTCTCTGTACAAGAAAAGGGATACTCACGTAAAATCAATGTCAGGTTAGACATTAATAATAACCTGAGATTTCGCCTAGAGCATTAGCGGGCGTACGAAAAAAAAAATAAATATAAACTAGTAATTCTTAGAGATAGTTATCATCATTGACTGGCTATCAGTTTTAGAAATAAAGTCTGTTGTTTTGGCCTGCTAGCACTATGACTTATCTTTCCAAATTCCTGAATTGCTGGTGCCGCTGGTTCCGTCAATTCGTCTCTGTGTCGAGGGCCCGTTATCAGATGTCTAGAGGTTACCGCTCTTGGTCCAGGCAAAGACCGTCAAGTGTCGATCTCAGGCTTAGACACACAGACTAGTAGGACAGTTGCTATTGTTCGTAAAGTAGTACCGCAACTGGCCTCTCGGATCTATACCACCAATTTTTAGAGGGAATAAAAGAACAAATTCCACTTCTAAATATTTGTTCGCCTCATATTAATCAGGCGCTTCTCCCCCGCTGTCCGTGAACAGATTCCTTTTCTCAGATTTTTTTCCCCCTACTGAGCGTATGTTATCGAACCCGGGGGGTGTGATGAAAAATCACAATTATTTCAGCTAATATAATGAAAATTTGTGACTGGACAGTGGAAAATGGCTTGTAACTGAAGCAACGTATACAGTTTATATCCATTTAACAAATGATAATACATAACTACACACATGTTGATGCAATAATCACTCATTCATTGCTCCATTCGGAGTCTGGGGTTACTTCTGCGTTTGGTACTCGGTGAGACCTAGCATGAAGCAATGACCAGCGCTTGCTGTTGTGATTCGTGATTGTATCCTTTTCACATGTTGAGGTTGCCAGCCTTATATGAATCTTTAACACCACTAGTCAAGTTTACACATGTAAAGTTCAAAGTATAAAACTATGTACTCTCACCTCAATAAAATTGAGAATCTTTAGACTTCCTGCTCAGATAAATAGTCTCGGTAAGTTAATACGATTTGCCTCGAACACACGTCTGGGATTTTTTCTTATTATATAATTCCTCTGTGACTTTGTGTGTAGTTTTCTGTAGGAGTCCGGGTCCGTATTAATTTTGGCGAGTTTTCTTTTCCAGTAGATAAAAGATGCTCTAATTTTTTTTTTTTTTTTTTTTTTTTTTTTTTTTTAATATATAACCAGCGGCACTCGAGCTTTCCGGCTCTTTCGGCCCAATGACATGTCATTGCGAGGCTGGGGGGTCAGTGGACTTTCCTTCCAACCCGGTCAGGAGCTTCGCTCCTTCCCATCCACACGGGATTTATGTGCAGGAGCCGTTCAGATTATTCAGTCAAATTTCCGGTCGTAAACATTTCTTCAAACGCCGACGGCCGGGTTTGAACCATGAACACCTGGTCGCCAGTACAACGTCGTAGCCATTAGACCAGCGCGGCTCCCAAGATGCTCTAATACGTGTTTCCGTTCCTAATAAATTCAGAGTCCACCTCTATTCTTTCCTGTAGCAAAGTCTGAGCTATCTACTGATGACGATTTCTGAAATGCAGACTCGTGTGTCAAAATTGTTCTACATTATACATCGTAGATTTCCTGCCCCCGCCTTTCCGGGCGGTTGGGACAAACTCCCAATCCACGTAATTTTTATTCGCGCCTCAAAATGCCAGCCAATCTCACTTGAAAGTTTTAGTTATGGCAACCTTATGATGAAATATTTTGGATGACTCATCTAGTGCAAAATTTCAAACAAGTACTTTCTAAAATTGGGCTGTAAACATCAGATTATTTGTTGCAGGTGGAACTTATGGAAGGGGAAGTAATCTTTAGAATGTTTTGAACATATTAAATTTCGAGTTGCAACGCTTGATTAAGCGGATACTTGTTTGACTTTAGGATAGAATTATCTTTTCCTATTTTCGGGTGACAGAGTACAGATAAGCGTGTGAACGCTGTTTAATGTATTTATTCTGTACTGTTTTGAGCAATGTGAATAGCTCGCTAGTCTGCATGTGTTATCGAGAGCGGTGTTCAAGACAACCGAATCTCGTGACGGGTTTTTTTGGCGGGACTAGTGTGTGATTTGGGGAGTTGTGTTTTGGGCGTGGACCGTGTAGGTCGAGTCCCAGTGTTTTTGGATAATGTATGCCTACGTAGGATTTGAGAAAATGTCGACTTATATATTTCGCTGTGTGTACAGCCTATGTGATACACTGCAGTGAAGATTTGTTTAGGCCATATGAACCTTATTTTAGCTGCCGTGTGATGCAGGCTTTGCTATGTATTGAAGTACTTTTGTAGGCCATATTTTGAAGATTAATGAAGCTGCCGGGTGATGTAGGCTTCGCTGTGTATTAAGGTACTTTTGTAGGCCATATTATGTTTAGCTGCAGTATGAAGATTTGTGAAGCTGTTAAGCTATTATAAGTCCAGGATTAGGACAGGCCATATTATATATTAACTGCAGTGTGGAGATGTATGAAGCTATTAAGCTATTATAAGTCCAGGATTAGGACAGGCCATATTATATATTAACTGCAGTGTGGAGATGTATGAAGCTATTAAGCTATTATCAGTCCAGGATTAGGACAGGCCATATTATATATTTAATGCCCGGGAAATTATGTTATATTGACTCGTGTTTGTGCTAGCGAATGCGAGTACATTTATGGCCAGTAATAACATTTCAGACTGAAACCACTTTTGTATCAGTGGTGGTTTTCAGTTAACAGGATCTGACATCTACGACTATTCGCGTCGATAGCCTAAGTGGCGTAGTTTTCGTATCATTGGATATGATTTAAGATGTGCCTGAGTGGCGTATACGATTAAGAAATTGTTACCTCTACAGTGATATGTACTTGAAGCAAGAGGATAAAGTGAATCAAATTTTGTCCACCAGACCATAACATATCTAGAGGATCAGTCACTACAAGTTGAAAATAATACATATGACTTGCACGTGACAAGAGTGTAGAACACTTGACTTTGTTATAATTGACCTTATGTAGGCGTGGCTTGAATCTCCTGTACTTCAGAACTGTGACCTAGTTATTATCTGCCTGGGTGGCGCATTTGAGAAACGACGCACGCTTTATTCGTGGTAGAAGGCAACTTTACACCAGTAGCAATTGACGTCCTATTTCATGCCTATAGACGACAACAACGTCTGCAGTGGTCAAGGAAGTTCAATTAGACTTGGACAGTATTTGTACCAGCATTTGTACGGGTTGTGACAGATTTCTGCAATATTCGGGTTACCTGTGCCAGTGGTCACCATCACAAGTTCAAGACGTTATGATACACGGAGTTGCCGTGTGCATTTCAGACTACAGAAGAGTCAAGAGTTGCAGTGTGTGCTGTATTATGGTTCCTGTCAACTTGTGCATTGTTAAGCACATATCATATTGACGAAATTACCTGAAGAGAAACGAATCAAGTTGCAGTGCTTTCCCGCAGTGGAGGTTTTAGCAGTCTATGTGATATCCAGTGTCGTGGCGGAAAAGAAGCGGGATCATTGACAGATAAGTGATTGTGTCTTGTGTAAATTGTGTCACTTCATATATGTCGCTAGGCCTCCCTAATTGCTCATTTTGTTATTATTGTTGTTTACGTCTAATTTGACATGTGATTAAGATTTGATGCATAGGTGTTAATGGCTGTTGACATATGTCGATTTTCCTGATAATGATGTGACTTGATAAAGGTGCTATAAAAAGGAATTGGTGATACAGAATTGAGGAATAAGCTCATTTCTTGACAAATAGTTAACTTTGTGAGCTGGAAGGGTAATTGTCAAACCTTTTGCGACAGTAATTTGTCATAACTATAAGTTATTACTATATATAGTTGATTAAGTAAGTGAATCACCATGGATCGTGATATGTGCCCTACTGATATAAGGCCTATGTTGGAGTCTGCATTGGTGGTAGGTAGAGATGGTAAGGGATTAAGAGGTGCACGACTTGGAGAATGGATAATGGATGATTTTTTGATTAATGTGTCAACATCCCTGGAGTTATTTGCTGAACACAACTTTAAGTTTGTTTGCAATTTGGTAATGGCCAAGGATTTGGTGAATTTGCTACGGCACCTTCGTGTGTTTTTGCAACAGTATATTGAACGTGAACACGGACATATAATGCAAAGCATGTTCAAAATAATCCACAACCATACATCTGATGAGCAGGAAAGGGAATTGAGAATTGAGAAACAAGCAAAAGTAAACAAACAAAGTGCTCTACAGCAAAGAGAGAATTTCCTAGAAGGTGTTGCTAAAGAGAACGAACTACAGGCAACTGTGTATAGGCTTAAAAGTGAGATACTTGAATCAAACTCAGAACTTTCTAGTGCACAAGCTACATTAAATTCAGCTTTAAGCAAAGTCCAAGACTTGGAAACTCAGATAGGTAATCTCACGCGGGAACTTCAAGAACAGAAAGAGATGTATGAGAAATTGAAGGTTGAGAGAAATGTCTGTGAGAAGACTTACATAGAAATGCTTCATGAGGTGATGAATGATAATGCGATGCTCAGTGATCAAATTGGGGAGATGAATATTGTACCCCCCAAGAAGAGTAATGAGATTATGGAAAACAATGATGATGTCCAGACTGAAACACTTCAGATAGAGTTGACTCAGTTGAGGGCAAATAAAGAACAGTACGAGAAAGAGACTTTAGTGGAGTTGACGGCTGAGAAAGAGAAGGTCGCTAAAATTGAAAATTTGCTAGCAGAAGAAAGCGACAAAGTTTTGGCTGTTAAGGAGTTAAATAAAAGGTTAAGTGAAACGATTTCACTTAAAGATAATGAAATTGCGGAAGCAAGGGAAAGAATATTTGGCTTACTAGATATGGTTTTGAAAAACAAAAGGTGCTCTTCTGTCAATGTTCACAATGATAGACAGAAAGTTGCGAAAAGTCAACCCCATACACTTTTTGCTCAGAGAGATTTCATTCATGGTAAAGATAGATCTTATCGTGGTAAATACAACTTTAAAAGTTCTAATATTACTGGTAGTTCCAGTAATAATTCTTGGCGTCAGACCAACAAAGATTCTTGTGTAACAGCCAGTTCTGTTGGTCAGGAAAAGATAGGTGATAAATTTCAGGTCAAGATTCATAAGAACAAATATTTCTCTACTACTGGAAATACTCAGAAATTAATAGCGGGTGTTAAGACTATTACTACTTGTTCCAAAGATGAAACCCATATGCGGAACAATAGAGATACTATTGTTTCTGGCAGTTATCAAACTCAGCACAGTCAGTTTGAAACGATTGGTAAATATATTCCCATAGGGGGAAAGAAAAACACTTCTAGTAAGAGAGATAACCCCAAGATTAAACAGTACCAAGGGAGATCAGAAAATAATAATTTTCTCTCTCGTAGATACTGTAGACAATTTAACAAATCTCAAAATTTTGATTGTAAGAATGTTGGAAAGTATGATAAAGATTATAGCTTTTCAAATGTTGCTTTACATCACCAGAATAATGTTCCTCAACAAAAGACTAAAGTGATTATTTGTAAACAAGGCAACGGTAATAATAAGTATTTTGATCATAGATCAAATAATAAGCGCAATTGTGCTAATTTTGTTCAACATGAGCCCAGAGTCATTTATAATCAAAGTAAACAGAGTAAAAATAACAGTGGATGCTTGAATACTATTGCCTGCTCTACTTGTTGTTGTGAATGTGAGACTTTGTTTCAGCGTAAGGCAGCGGCGACATTCAAGGTCGGTCATGCTGTCCCCAAGAATTCTATGATATCTACATGTGATAGAGAGAGCTAGTGACATCGTGAAGAGACCGGGTTTTTACACAAGCCGGTGTTGGGTAATTGTAAACGTGATTTCTACGTTTTTTTCATTAAATTTCACTATTGAGTAAAATGGAAATTTTCATTTGTATTTGTTGACAGAAGCTACGTTACGATAAGAGTCAAGGCTTCTGTGACATATTGACGGTCAGAAATGTGAGTCAACTTTCCGCTCGAGTAGTCAACCGAAACCTGTCAGCGTCAAACTAAATCTGAGGTGTTGCTTACTGAAGGTCAAGCATGTTTACAAGAGAGTGGGAAATTTTACGGCGTATTTTTTTTCCTTAGATAGTAAATATTTTTGTATTCTATATTAGTACATGACATGTTGTTGTTTTGAAATAACATATAATTTTGTTGTCATGATTATTTCTATGCATCATTTGATTGCCATAATTTTTTTTTATTGTTATTTATATGTCTGTATTTTGATGATGTATTAATACATTTTTATGCTATTTATATATTATTGTGTTGATAATGTGTAGTATGTAATTATTATCCTTTATACTACTCTGTTCAACTTAGAATTTTTGCAACTGTGTTGTTTAGGATAGTTTTGTACATGATGAGATTGCACAAACTCATTTATTGTGTTGATGTAGTGGTTACTTTTAGATAGTCCTGAGTGTTCGTTATTCACTTAATTTATATTTTTCTTATGTTTTGATGTCATGATTAATTAATATATAGAACATACAGAGAAGATGTGTATTATCTGGTATGTTGTGAAATGTAATTTTGAAAATAGCTTGCATGTATCATACATGATCTTGTATTTGGATTTGTTAACTTTTTGTGAAACTTCGATTTTCCAGAACTTGATTTTCTTGCCAGTCAGACATGCAGATTATTTTCCTAGCAGATTATTTAAAAAAAAAAAACTTATTTTTTGTAGATATTTTTATAGAACCTTTTTTATATTTCATATTAGCAACAGATTGTAGATTTATTTATAGATGTATATCTTATCGATTTGAATAAGAGATAAAGTTATAGCTAAATAGCATTGTACGGAGCTGAACGTAATTGTCAGCAGAAAGAACTTAAAGGATAAATTAAATTTACATGTGTTGATTTAAATGTTTCTTCGAGATAGGATTTTTGTTTTATATTTCACTCATTTTGTTAAAATATTGATTTCATTATTAGGCTTTACTTAAAGTATTACTGAATTACTTAAAAATTAAATACTGTTTTTATGTAACTTATCGTAAAAAAATATGTTTGTACGGTACTGTTGAAAAAAATGATTTTTTTTTTTTGGCATTGTAATTTTTTGTTGGGTGTGCCTAGCATTTGACTTCGTGATATCATTGATATGTAGTTTGATTAGTTCTTGTAAAAAGTTGTTTTTTATTATGATGTATTTTTTATTTTTAGCGCTTGATTGTGCGTTGGTTGTATTAGTTATAGTAATGCTATTAATTGTTTGTTCGATGCCTATAATTTATTTATGTTAGTTTTGTATAACTCTTATAACTTAGTTAAATTACTTATTAGGTTTTGTTTAGTTATAAATTATTTTTGGTGGTATTAGTATAGATATACTTTGATATTTTGTGTTGTGCCTTTCGATCATGTTTATATATTTATTTTTGAATAGGTTATCTGATCAAAACAGTTATTAGTATATACTGTTATTGACTTTCTTTGCGTTCGTGCCTTTGCTTTCTATCTGTCTTTGGTAACTATTCTTCATTTCATTCCTTCTTTTCTGTTGTCTTTTCGGTATGGATTTCATATCTTGTTTATACTTTCGTACCTCATCTTCGTTTTACTTGATTCTATTTGTATACTTTGTCTTCTTTCAACACTTATACCTCTATTCTTTGTATTGTTGGAGTGGTTATATGACTTGATATAACATATCTACTTATGATAGTTGTATTTATTTTACATGTAATTGTCCAACTTAATTATGAGTATATGGTATTGTTGAGATCTTACTTTCTTTTTTTTTTACAGATCATTCTTCTTTTGATTGATCTTGTGTTTTCTCTTTCGATCGGTTGTTGTCGGTTTGGTTTGTACTAAATATACGTATACTTGAATTAATTTTGGAACTGATCATATTTGTATATTTAGCTAATTACTTTTTATACTTAGCTGGTTATGCTGTATGCTTTAATTGCTACTTTACACTTTAATGCTGATATTTGTTGTAGATATAATTTTGATTTAAAACAAGATATTTTTGTAGGCATACGTTACAGCTTAATTGTCTTCTAAATTTTTCGTTTTTGGGAGTTAATTTTTTCAAAAAAAAATGATAGAATCATTTTTTTTCCCGGAGCGGGTGGTAACTGTTGCAGGTGGAACTTATGGAAGGGGAAGTAATCTTTAGAATGTTTTGAACATATTAAATTTCGAGTTGCAACGCTTGATTAAGCGGATACTTGTTTGACTTTAGGATAGAATTATCTTTTCCTATTTTCGGGTGACAGAGTACAGATAAGCGTGTGAACGCTGTTTAATGTATTTATTCTGTACTGTTTTGAGCAATGTGAATAGCTCGCTAGTCTGCATGTGTTATCGAGAGCGGTGTTCAAGACAACCGAATCTCGTGACGGGTTTTTTTGGCGGGACTAGTGTGTGATTTGGGGAGTTGTGTTTTGGGCGTGGACCGTGTAGGTCGAGTCCCAGTGTTTTTGGATAATGTATGCCTACGTAGGATTTGAGAAAATGTCGACTTATATATTTCGCTGTGTGTACAGCCTATGTGATACACTGCAGTGAAGATTTGTTTAGGCCATATGAACCTTATTATAGCTGCCGTGTGATGCAGGCTTTGCTATGTATTGAAGTACTTTTGTAGGCCATATTTTGAAGATTAATGAAGCTGCCGGGTGATGCAGGCTTCGCTGTGTATTAAGGTACTTTTGTAGGCCATATTATGTTTAGCTGCAGTATGAAGATTTGTGAAGCTGTTAAGCTATTATAAGTCCAGGATTAGGACAGGCCATATTATATATTAACTGCAGTGTGGAGATGTATGAAGCTATTAAGCTATTATAAGTCCAGGATTAGGACAGGCCATATTATATATTAACTGCAGTGTGGAGATGTATGAAGCTATTAAGCTATTATCAGTCCAGGATTAGGACAGGCCATATTATATATTAACTGCAGTGTGGAGATGTATGAAGCTATTAAGCTATTATAAGTCCAGGATTAGGACAGGCCGTATTAGGTATTGATGCAGTGTGGAAATTATATACTATGATTCGTGTTTTGCTGTCGAATGTGTGTCATTTATGTCATCGTATCTGTGTTGTAACGGAATAAACAGTATCGAACTGTTCCAGTCGTTTGCAACCCTTCTTGACTCCTGGATGTACCTTTATGTACGTACTGTGGTGTGCGAACATATCAACACACACCCAGGTCAACATTCCAGACACAGTGACAGGTCAGCAGCACACATATATTGAATTAGCCTGTGTGGCGATGATATAGACCAAACCACTACACTCGCAACAGTGGGTGTAAACAGACTAATAACATTAACGTTTAATTACATTCAGTGAGAAACCAGCAAATCTAGATTGTATCAGTTGATGGTTTACAGTCAAGTTGGAACCAATACAGAAGAGGTTACTGCTAAAATATGCGGTTACATTATTATTTAGTAAAGTTACATCTGTCACTCTTCAAAATGTCTTCCTAGATTGGGGATTATCTGACTTGCTTATCGTACGTAATTTAGACGTCGTTATCAGACTATGACTCGGCGCAATTCGACCGTCTGTCTGGACATATTCGTAGTTTATCCGTACCTCCAATATTGCGAGTCTATTGTTCTGACGAATTAAAAGGGATGACTCCAATCTTGTACAAACATCTACGATAGCCTTTCACCTGCGGTCAATGTGGGATCGTTGCGTTTTTTGTGACTTAATTAATCCGTCAGGGATGGGCCGTCGAATTGCAGTGTGAAAGTTATGTAAACATTGACCTTCGGATGCGTTTTCTGCGTTGACAGAAATGGGCCAAGTTAGGGCAGGGGAGAGAGAGAAATATCAAAATTTCGCCTGCACAGTAAGGTAATGCAATACTGCCGTTGTGGACATGAGAGAGCACAAACCGTTTTGTGACATTCTTCACCTTTCAACACCCAAAGAAGCATAGGCCTTCAACAAACGTATGTCAAGTATTCCTGTGCCGTGCTATTAGCTCAAGGTCTTTCCATGCATCATCTGCTTGATATACCAAAATATGTTCAATGCTACCGAGGGCTGTGAGGAGTTATCTCTGTTTGATATACTTTGTACGCACTGTTTTTTTTTCTGGTAGTTCCTTTCATAAGTATTACTCAGCTCTATTACTATCACAACATGTTTTAGCAGTAGTAGCAGTAGTAGTAGTTGTTGTTGTTATAGTTGTAGTAGTAGTAGTGGTGGTTGTAGTAGTGGTAGTAGTATTAGTGGGAGTAGTAGTACTGGTAGTAGTAATAGTTGTATTAGTAGTAGTAGTAACAGTAGTAGTGGTAGTAGTAGTCGCAATAGTAGTAGTAGTAATAGTTGAAGTAGTAGTAGCAAAAGTAATAGACGTAGTAGTAGCAATAGAAGTAATAGTAGTAGTAGTAATAGTTGTAGTAGTAGTAGTAGTGGTGGTGGTAGTAGTAGTAGTAGTAGTGGTAGTGGTAGTGGTAGTAGTAGTAGTAGTAGTAGTAGTAGTAGTAGTAGTAGTAGTAGTAGTAGTAGTAGTAGTAGTAGTAGTAGTAGTAGTAGTAGTAGTAGTAGTAGTAGTAGTAGTAGTAGTAGTAGTAGTAGTAGTAGTAGTAGTAGTAGTAGTGGTGGTGGTGGTGGTAGTTGCCCCCTTCAGTCATAACAGACAATATGGATGCGCCTCTGAGAGGATAGCCCTCAGCTGGGTTTTTTTCGCCAGTTTTTTTCGGCACGTTCTTTTCTCTTCAGCTTGTCAAGTCAGTCCTATTGTATGGCTCTGAGACATGGAGAGCAACAAAAACAACAACCAAAAAGCTACAGACTTTCATAAATGGGTGTTTGCGTAGAATAGAAGGACTGAAATGGTATGACAAAGTCACAAATGTGGAACTGATGACAAGAACCAGACAAGTGCCAGTGGAACAAGAGTTGAGAAGAAGACGCTGGCGATGGATAGGACACACATTGAGGAAACCTGCTGATTGAATTACAAGGCAGTCCTTGTTCTGGAATCCACAGGGAAAGAGAGGCAGAGGTAGACCAAAAAACACATTCAGAAGATGTGCCGGTCTGAGTAGCACTAGGTATAAGGCATGAACTTGGAAGGATATCAATTATGTTTCCAAGTTATGTATTACTGGCTTATAGCCCGCCAGAGTTGTTTATTCCTTGGTGAGTTTTAATTATGACCGAGGTAGGTTGGTATCCTCTTGAGATAGTATATTTGAGAGTGGTAGTGATAGTAATATATACAGGGTGTTTCAAAAAGAATATCGGTATTTTAGATGCATATAACTTTGGTTATTGAACACTTAAAAATAAACAGTTTGCACCAAAATAAAGTAAAACTGTCAAAGTTTAATCTCTTACATGACAATCCCTCAACGTGTACCCCTCGTGTTACACGGCACACATCTAAGCGGTAGTCCAATTCTCTCCAGACTCACTCCATCAGATCCCTTGTTATTCTTTCCATTTTCATTCCTTGCGCCGTCTAGCGGCTGAAATGAAAAATATTTTTTTTAATCGGGTAACTGTCCAAACTCGGAAAGTTTACCTATCGTTTGGTGCAAACCAAACATTTGTAAGTTTGCAATTACCAAAACTATACACCTTCAAAATACCATACCGATATTCTTGTTGAAACACCCTGTATATATATATATATATATATATATATATATATATATATATATATATATATATATATATATATATATATATATATATATATATATATATATATATATATATATATATTACATCTACGTTATGTAACCCAGAAAGCAATGGCAAACTACTGAATGAAAAAATTGCCTAGAAAAATCACAAACAGCCAATAAAAGCTGGTGTTGATTGCCACGTCCTGTAAAGGATAAGCAACTAACTTATGTAACTTATCCAACAGTCAATGATTTCAGTGAGCACCTTGTCAATTTATCAGAGGTTTATTTTGGTAACATTTGAATTTTCCAACAACAAGCAAAATGGTGCAACAATGTGGAGTAAATGCTTCATCATCATGTTCATTCTCCAACAATGTCTTTAGAGCAAGTAATTCGTTAGTTGGCATTATAGCTTGAGGAGCCTCTACATTGATTATTTCTTCAATTTTTGGCTTCATTTGTTCTCTAGACTAGGCATGGCTATGAACTTAGTTCCCGCTGAAATAAAACAATGTTCATTTGAGACGTACATACATGTGAAAAACACAAATAAAATCTGCTCTTACAGATTTTTATGAAGCAGAGATTTCTTCTTGCCAACTGCAAATATCTTGTGAAGAAAATGAAAGACGCGCCTGTTAAGTCCTTTTTGCGCGTGTAATTTAAATGTTAAGCACATCTAAGAAAATATATATTTGATTAATTTTTTTACGCGTTGTCATAAACGATGTTGAACACAAAAGCGCTCGGGGTTGGTTGCCAAAGAACAATTACGTTATAAGAGAGATGCCTAATGGCTATGGCCTGAGACGGTCGTCTTTAGACGGAGCCGATTGTAAGTCTTGCCCAAATTGTGGGAAGCATTCATGAAGATATTATAAACCTCCTTGTATGGAGTATCTACGTTAGCCAGTACAGGGCTCGTCTGCATATTAAATATTATGCTATTTTCGTCATTTCCAAGATCTGGTTGAACTTCGACACACATACGCCATGTCGTGTCGCTAGTGGGTTCCAGATCCTTACCGAATATTATCGGGATTATTCTTCAATATATTTTGAGGGTTATTCAATAAAATCCCTGTCGTTTTATACAAGCTCCGTAATGAAAGCCATGGTAGAACTACTTGCCGTAAAGTTCATCGCCGTCCTTGAAGGGTCGGCCGTTTTAGAATTTCGATCAAATCCATGATCAAAGTTATATGAGAATGCAATGAACTATGATGTCTCGATGTTATAACCTAAACTATTGATATGATGCCTACTACTACAATGACTGATCTTCTGTATTACGTCCACCAAATAAACGTGTGTCTGATGTCAAGCCATGACTCCAATCAACATTGATTACCAGTTGGTCAAATTATGTATTAACCTTGGCCCATCTTTCGGCCCACGATGTTTTATTATTCGCGTTCTATATTAGACGGCAATCCTTGTAAGCCCGACCAAGACTGACAACATTTTAAGTCAGTAGACATATTGAGAGTCTCGTATAAAGACACGCCGTGTTAACCACACATAAAATAAACTCGGCGTATCAGCGGCTGTGTTCTGGTTGCAAATCACGACGATGGAGCCGGACTTGTGTGACAGACCGGGGGAAGCGCCTAATACTATCCCCGCACGGTTAAAATCACGTCCATGTGCAATGGCTCAATCCGTACAACTGATTTCTAAAATAATATTTTCTAGCGTCTTTGGGTAGTGCGCAGTCTTGCTACCCTTTCATTGGATAACCGAATATTTTATTATTTTATTTATTGGTTATGGCTTTGCTATTCTATTAGTTGTTCGTACAGGGAGTAAGGCTATTCCTATTTGCGTCATTCTTCGCTAGGCAACTCCCGCCGAAAGATAGCGGTGGGCCGCCCAATGGGGCTAATTTCAGTTTCATTTTTATTTTATCCTATACTAAACGTAACTCATGTTTTTGTTAATTACGAAATGTCGTAACTGCTTTATTTGTTCTCTATGGTAATTAATAGCTAATTGCTTTATTTTATAATAGCTGGTTGTTAGCACGGATAATGCTATGGTAATAGGTCATCCGGCCACAAAGAGAACTGGATACAGAAGTGAAAATGATGAGGAAAACGTGGAAAGAACTTGAGCGGATGGCACAGGACAGGAAGTCTTGGTTGGCATGTGTTTGTTGAAGGCCTATACTCCTCGGGGAGCTAAAGGGTATTGATTGATTGATTGCTGTGAGAACCTCTTTTCACCAAATCTGAGGTGGCGCCACTTATGACCGGTAACTGTTACTTCCTGTGTTTTGCTGACACTATAGCGTGAAGCTGGAGTGCCCTCTCCATGGCGCAGGCTTGGACACATGATCAAGCTGTTGCCCATGTAGCATTTTCCCCCTCTCCACGTAGCCGGTTGGTCCAACAGAACGGCAGTAGCCAAGACCAGCGTTCCCATTCCTATGTGAATTCACCTAGATCTAAGTTTATTTTGGTCCCTTCTTGGTGTCATTTTCCTTCATTAGTTGAAGAACGTTCTCTAGATTTCGCCCCAAATCGGCCAAAATAAGCCAACTTCGGCCAAAAATCGCTCAAGTCGCCCAAAAATCGCCAAAAATAGTCCAAGTCGCTGATATATAGGTTTTTTCATTCAAAATTCAGAGTCGCAACGCTGGCGGATACAGTTTAATACACTGCTACTTCCCATGTTGTGTCGACACAACGGGTGTTACGTTTTCCATTGCATGTTTATCTTCCCTAAAACAGTTATGATACCAACACAACGTGTACCGTTTAAAGCAAGATGAAACGGTCACAGAGGAGTTGTGGCTTTAATTATTTCAGGTTTAAACCGTGGCAGGTGAGTATGTATTCTATGTTCTCTCTTTTCACCCCTTCTCTCTCTCTCCTCTCTTTCTCTCTCTCTCTGTCTCTCTCTGTCTCTCTCTGTCTCTCTCTCTCTCTCTCTCTCTCTCTCTCTCTCTCTCTCTCTCTCTCTCTCTCTCTCTCTCTCCTTCAACAGAACGATGAATTGTATTATAAAAAAAACCAAAACAAAACTCTTTTTATTCGTCCTTCTTCCATCTCCCACTTCTGTTACAATAATATGTTTTTTACACTTTTAATCGAACTCTGAAGACCAAAGATAAAGTTCATGTTAAAAAAATTCGTTGTCGAACTCTCATTTCGAACTTATCAACACATTTCAGTGCGATGAAAATCTCCCGTTCCAGATCAGAGAACAAAATCTTGAAGTCTGACAAATTGAGCGCTGGCACATACAAAACATAGATACGAGATTAGAGGGGCGGTAAAGATACATGGAGTACTCACCCCTGTTGGAAGATATGAATCACTTTTCCTCGAATATTTGTGTGACTGGCACGTGCGACTTAGTGTGTTAGCATATTTTAGTCTGTCTGTCCGTCCGTATGTCTATCTGTCTGTCCGTCTACCTATTTAACTACCTATCTACTCGAGCAACTGCATACGTGACTACTTACCTAACTACGTACCTAACTGCCTACCTACTTTCCTATCTTCTTATCTTCTTACCCGACTACCTATCTACTTTCCTACCTACCTGCTTTCCTACCTACCCACCTGCCTGCCTATCTACCTAGCAACTGACCGACCAGCCAAGCAATCACCTAACCAACCAATCAACCTTCATATCTATCTATCTATCTATCTATCTATCTATCTATCTATCTATCTATCTATCTATCTATCTATCTATCTATCTATCTATCTATCTACCTACCTACCTACCTACCTACCTACCTACCTATCTATCTATCTATCTATCTATCTATCTATCTATCTATCTATCTATCTATCTATCTATCTATCTATCTATCTATCTACCTACCTACCTACCTACCTACCTACCTACCTATCTATCTATCTATCTATCTATCTATCTATCTATCTATCTATCTATCTATCTATCTATCTATCTATCAAGCTAGCTAACTGTCTGCCTGTCTGTCAGTCTGCATGTCTGTCTGCCATTCCTTTCTCTGTTATTTGTCTCTCTGTTTGTTTACTACCTACCTACCTACCCGTCTGCCTGTCCTAATGCATGTCTGTCTGTCTGCCAGTCTTTTTTCTCTGTTGTCTCTCTGTTTATCTACTACCTAACTACCTGTTGTCTGTCTGCCTGCTCGCCGGCCGACTCGTCCGTCCATCCGTTCGTTCGCGTGCCTGCCTGCCTGTCGATATAACGTTAGTTCGGAACGATGAAAACGGCTTTATGAAAGGGCCGTCATTAAACCCAGACCTAAGGGTTTTTTATGTTTGGACATGCGCCCTAATATAACCGATTAGGTTGAACGGGACGCGCCTCGCCAAAACGAGGCAAAACTTTATTTTAAAAAAATGACGCATTCATTTGTCCGGCACACCGACAGAGTACCTCGTTTTCTCTTTGCTGCAAGAGACCAGATAGCCACTTTGGGAATAATAGTTGAACAAAGTCTGGAATGGAATTCACCCCTATACATCGGATTTGTGGACTACGAAAAGGCATTTGACAGTGTAGACAGAGAATCACTTTGGAAATTGATGAGGCATTATGGAGTTCCCCTGAAGATCATTAATTTAATAAAGAAAACATATGAAGACATGACATGCAGAGTTCTTCGTGAAGGAACGAACGAACGAACGAACGAACGAACGAAATCTTTATTTTATCAGGGTAAAGAAATAGGCATAATTGCCTTTTTACATTTCTGCCCTGCAATACAATTTACAGTGTGTTAAAAATTAAAATATTAACAACTTCAGACAGGATCAATTAATAATATTATCACAATCAGAAACTTAGCTCAGACAAGTACATTTACTCATAGTCATTCACGCACATAGAGAGAGAGAGAGAGAGAGAGAGAGAGAGAGAGAGAGAGAGAGAGAGAGAGAGAGAGAGAGAGAGAGAGAGAGAGAGAGAGGTCAAGCAATAAAGCTACTTAATATAAAAAATTCAATTTAAAATAAAAATATTACAATGATAGTTAAATGCTCGTGGAAACGTTGAAATAACTGAAACAGAATTGTCGTTAAATGTGTGTACAAGATTTCATGACATGTGAATGCAGATGTCTTTTGAATGTGGTGTAATTATCAGTTTTGACAGACTTGGGTAGAGAATTCCATGCTAAACCACCTGCATAACTAAAACAACTTCGGAAGAGGTCAGTTCGAGGTTTTGCAAGGTCCAAAAGTAGGTCGCCACGTATAAAATATGAGCAGTATTTATATCGAAAGAACTTTTGCAAGTATGAAGGCGTTCTGCCGTGTAATATTTGATGCACAAATAGGAGATCTTGGAAAAAGAAGAATTTTTTTAAGAGGAAGAACATTCAGCTGTGAAAATAGCTGAGCACTGGGAATGTTATCATTCAGGCAAACAAGTCGTAGCGCCCTTTTGTGTAGGGATTCTAGGCGTTTCAAAAAATGACAAGCCACAGCGACTCCAGATATTTGAGCAATAAGAAAGGTGACTTTGAATATGTGCATAATAGAATATAAGTCTAGAGTGCGGACATAAAAAATGTTTGATTTTTGAGAGTTGAAACAATTTTTGTGAGATCTTGTTTGCGATGAAATAGACATGTGACTTCCAGCTTAGAGACTGGTCGATGACCACACCCAACAGGCTGTGGTCCGTAACTTGCTTAATACGTTCTCCATCTAGAGATAAAGATAACGTATTTGGTTGACAGTGCAGAATCTTTTGGCGGGTTGAGATAATCAAAGATTGAGTTTTGTTTTTATTAATGAACATACTATTAGTAGTGCACCAATCTTGTACAATGTCCAGGTGATGCTGTAAAAGAGACTGAACAGTGTTAATGTCTGTGCCAGCTACTGTTACTGTGGTATCATCAGCAAACATAAGACAATCGTCATGTGGCAATGACAAGGGCAGGTCATTGATGAAGATGCTGAAGAGTAAAGGTCCTAGTATCGAGCCCTGCGGGACACCCATTGTAGTGGTGTATGATTTAGAGAGCACATTATTGTATAAGACTCGTTGTGTTCTGTTTTCAAGGGATGATTTTATTAATGTGATCACTTGTGGATGAAATTTGTACACCGCAAGCTTTTGTATTAGCAACGAGTGGTCAATTGTATCAAATGCTTTGTAAAGGTCGATTAATAACACTCCATTTATTTTTTCGCAGTTGATATTAGAATGCCAGATTTCGGTAATCTTAGTCAACAAGGATTGACAAGAGTGTTTGGGTCGAAATCCAGATTGGTTTTCATGTATAAGATTGTAGCTGTTCAGTTGCGAAAGAATATGTTTATACATGTGTCGTTCAAGAGGTTTAGTTATGACTGATAGTAGGGAAATCGGCCGGTAGTTTGTGACGACATTACTATCACCTTTTTTGGGTACTGGTACCACTAAGCCTGTTTTCAGCTTACAGAACTGTTTGGGATAAGAACAGGAGTGCGACAGGGATGCCTCTTGTCTCCATTTCTTTTCTTACTAGCAATAGACTGGGTTATGAGATCATCGACAACACACAACAGAAATGGAATCCAGTGGACTCTGACTAAAGCAGTTGGATGATCTGGATTTTGCTGATGACTTGGCTCTTCTGTCCCATAACCGTAATCAGATGCAGGACAAATTGAAAACACTCGATGAGAGGTCACAGCAATTGGGTCTGAAAATACACAGGAAAAAGACAAAAATAATGAGAATAAATGCAGGTAATGATAACAGGGTTGAACTTGAAGAAACACCAATACAAGATGTAGAATCATACACATATCTTGGCAGTAACATAGACAAAGTTGGAGGGACAGACAGCGATATCAAAATAAGAATATAAAAGGCAAGAGGAGCTTTCATCGCATTGGGAAATATATGGAGATCAAGAGAAATCGGATCCAACACGAAAATAAGAATCTTCAACTCAAATGTGAAGTCAGTCCTATTGAATGGCTCTGAGACATGGAGAACAACAAAGACAACAACCAAAAAGCTACAGACTTTCATAAATGGGTGCTTGCGTAGAATAGAGGGATTAAAATGGTATGACAAGGTTACCAACGTGGAACTGATGACAAGAACTAGAGAAGTGCCTGTGGAATAAGAGATGAGGAGAAGAAGACGATGGCGATGGATAGGACACACACTGAGGAAACCTGTTGATAGCATTACAAGGCAGTCCTTGTTCTGGAACCCCCAGGGCAAGAGAGGCAGAGGTAGACCAAGAAGCACATGGAGAAGAGAGCTGGAAACAGAGGTGAAAATGATGAGGAGAACGTGGAAAGAACTTGAGATGATGGCACGTGACAGGAGGACTTGGCATGTGTTTGTTGAAGGCCTATGCTCCTTTGGGAGTGGAGGGTTATGATGCAAGAGAAGGGGAAAAGAAAATTGAAGTCACTGAACAAAAATGAAATAAAACACATAAACAAACATACGAACATGCGCATTTTCTTTTTTTGAGTCACAATATTCTTTACAAATATATAAAGCTGATGGGAAATAAAAGGAACTGGTTGTGTCGACATCAATTCACCTCTTCACTTCATCGCGCTGGATTTGTGTACCTCTCCTTTTGAAGTAGCAGGTTTATCTCCCACTCAAAGTTTTATCGCCCCTGGATCAGCAAAAAACCGCATACACACCTGTACGTAATTTGTCACTGTGGCTGTTTACAACTCTGGTATATGTTCAAGGTTTGGAATTTACTAAATAGAAATAAAAAATAAAACAAGAAAAGAGTATGAAGTTCTCTTTTGCTCACAAGAAAGTCAATAAAACAGGCAAGTACTGAAAGATCTGTATCGGTGATGACAGTCAGCGCGTGGCAAACAATTCAGGCCAACAAAGTAACTCACACACAAAACAGATTAAGGTTAAAAAATAGGGTATCCCCAGAAGCTGGAACTAGTTTTGGGGAGTGAAGTTTTAGATTCTTCACTTTACTAATTCCTGCTTTATCTCTGAGGTGGTGTGACGAGTTCCATTCCTTGCTGCCTTTGCAATCCCTAACTCAAGATCAAAGTCAGATACCCATATTGAGCTAGGTAGACTGAGGCGTGACACGACCAGATTGTGACCCGGGAACCCGGTAACATTGCCATAAGAGGCATTCGTTCTAACCGCGTAGCCAATTGGACCTTCCACAAAACAACCTATCATCAAGATATAACCCAAAACTGATCAGATAATTTCAACTTCCGTTTCCATAAAACGACCTATCATCAAGATATAACCCAAAACTGATCAGATAATGTCAACTACCGTGTCAACAAAACAACCTATCATCAAGATATAACCCAAAACTGATCAGATAATTTCAACTTCCGTTTCCATAAAACGACCTATCATCAAGATATAACCCAAAACTGATCAGATAATGTCAACTACCGTGTCAACAAAACAACCTATCATCAAGATATAACCCAAAACTGATCAGATAATTTCAACTTCCGTTTCCACAAAACAACCTATCATCAAGATATAACCCAAAACTGATCAGGTAATGTCAACTACCGTTTCCACAAAACAACCTATCATCAAGATATAACTCAAAACTGATCAGATAATTTCAACCACCGTTTCCACAATACAACCTATCATCAAGATATAACCCAAAACTGATCAGGTAATGTCAACTACCGTTTCCACAAAACAACCTATCATCAAGATATAACCCAAAACTGATCAGATAATTTCAACCACCGTTTCCCCAATACAACCTATCATCAAGATATAACCCAAAACTGATCAGATAATTTCAACCACCGTTTCCACAAAACAACCTATCATCAAGATATAACCCAAAACTGATCAGGTAATGTCAACAACCGTTTCCACAAAACAACCTATGATCAAGATATAACTCAAAACTGATCAGATAATTTCAACCACCGTTTCCACAATACAACCTATCATCAAGATATAACCCAAAACTGATCAGGTAATGTCAACTACCGTTTCCACAAAACAACCTATCATCAAGATATAACCCAAAACTGATCAGATAATTTCAACCACCGTTTCCCCAATACAACCTATCATCAAGATATAACCCAAAACTGATCAGATAATTTCAACCACCGTTTCCACAAAACAACTTATCATCAAGATATAACCCAAAAGTGATCAGGTAATGTCAACTACCGTTTCCACAAAACAACCTATCATCAAGATATTAACCCAAAACTGATCAGATAATTTCAACTACCGTTTCCACAAAACAACCTATCATCAGGATATAATCCAAAACTGATCAGATAATTTCAACTTCCGTTTCCACAAAACAACCTGTCATCGAGATATAACCCAAAACTGATCAAATAATGTCAACTACCGTTTCCACAAAACAACCTATCATCAAGATATAACCCAAAACTGATCAGATAATTTCAACTTCCGTTTCAACAAAACAACCTATCATCGAGATATAACCCAAAACTGATCAGATAATGTCAACCACCGTTTCCACAAAACAACCTATCATCAAGATATAAACCCAAAACTGATCAGATAATTTCAACTTCCGTTTCAACAAAAACAACCTATCATCAAGAATAACCCAAAAACTGATCAGATAATTTCAACTACCGTTTCCACAAAACAACCTATCATCAGGATATAACCCAAAACTGATCAGATAATTTCAACTTCCGTTTCCACAAAACAACCTATCATCGAGATATAACCCAAAACTGATCAAATAATGTCAACTACCGTTTCCACAAAACAACCTATCATCAAGATATAACCCAAAACTGATCAGATAATTTCAACTTCCGTTTCAACAAAACAACCTATCATCGAGATATAACCCAAAAAACTGATCAGATAATGTCAAACCACCGTTTCCACAAAACAACCTATCATCAAGATATTAACCCAAAACTGATCAGATAATTTCAACTTCCGTTTCAACAAAACAACCTATCATCGAGATATAACCCAAAACTGATCAGATAATGTCAACTACCGTTTCCACAAAACAACCTATCATCAAGATATTAACCCAAAACTGATCAGATAATTTCAACTTCCGTTTCAACAAAACAACCTATCATCGAGATGTAACCCAAAACTGATCAGATAATTTCAACTACCGTTTCCACAAAACAACCTATCATCGAGATATAACCCAAAACTGATCAAATAATGTCAACTACCGAGCTTGGTTGAAACATAGAACATTACACATCAGGACTGGAGAATATTTGACAGTGTTTGCGAAAGAAAATGTTATTGAACTGAGAAGTCCTACATTGATTGTTATCATTCAAATCAACGATGGAGCTTCTATTTCTGTGTTGAATTTAAAATAATTAGACCAGAAGTATTTGTTTAATAAAGTACCACAGTACTGTACTATTAGGCAGTGTAACTGAGCCTTCATTCCAACACATTCTTTCTGCAACACTCTATTTACATCATATTGCCATACTATTTATGCATTTATGTATTTATGTTTAACTATTTATATGTGATATTTGTTTTGTATCCAGCGGGTTGTTGTTTCGGTTGGGCGGTGTCACACAGCAGAGTATCCCACGTAATAGAGGGTCTGATGTGTGCGTTTCTATAGGTGCAATTTTCTTCATTGGAAATTTGCTGCGACAGCTGTTGCTATTAGTGTTAGCTGTGAAGTCTGTACTCATTGTTGTTTTTGTAATATTCCTCTGTTCTTTAGTTTGTTTTGATTTGTTTGTAATTTGTTGGTCTACCCTATTCTATCTTTCAGTTCTATTCTCAATTTATATTTATATACTGGGGCGTTATTTGTATTTGTTATCCTCTTGCGGTTTATCTTTTATTGTTTTTCCAATTTTATTTATTTCATTTCCGCAAAATGTTTTCATGTTCTTGTGGATAACTGTTTTGTTTTGTGCCTGATCGACATACACTATTAAAAATATAGTTGATCATATAAATTGATGTACAAGAATCAACTGATAGTTAATTGCTATTACTAAAGGTACACAGTTGATGATATAAAACACTATTTCTGGTGCACTGCACTTATATTATAGAGTGAACCAGCAACTTATAGCTGTTATTATATAAGGATTTATACAAGACCTTTGTAAGGCTTGTTTCCCACAGTGATTGGGATAGTTAAGTACTATTTTTCACAGGTTACAAAGTTATCATACAAAGTCTTTGATTAAGACTAAGAAAGTAAATTTATTTACTTTTGCAAATTACTGATCTTATTAGACAAGATGTCTACCTTGGATTATTTTATCACACAAGGCAGGGCTCTTGATAAGACTGGTCAGCAGTTAGAAGAATGGGCAGTTGCTCAATATGACAAAGCATTGGCTGCTGAAGAAAGAAAAGCATTGATTGAAGAAAAGAAATTAGAAGCTGAGGAAAAAAAATTACAAAGAGAGGATGAACAAAAGAAATTGCAGATACAGACTGATGAAAAAAGATTCCAGATGGAAATGGAAAAAGAGAAAAGAAAAGATGAAGCTGCTGCTGAAGAGAAAAAATTACAGGCTGCTGCAGAAGAGAGAGAAGAGAGAAAATTACAAGCTGAAGCTCAAGAAAAAAAAGCAATAAGAGAACATGAACACCAAAAAGAACTTTTAGCATTTGAGTTAGAAAAGTTAAAGTTAACAAACATAAGTAATGTTAATCAAGCATCTAGTGGTAATGGTAAACCCTTTACTTACAAGGTCAAGGTACCAGCGTTCAACCCTTCCAGTGATGACATAACATTCTGGCTAAACAGATTTGAACGCTCGTGTCGAGCACATAATGTGGACAAATCACAATATGCTAACCAGTTATCAGAAAATCTGAAAGGTGATTCTCTGACTAGTTTAAGTTTGGTTGAAGAGGCTGACAAAGATAACTATGATGTTATTAGGGCAGCCTTATTAAAGAAGTATCAGTTGTCTGAAGAGGGTTATCGGAAGTTGTTTAAGACAATGGTGCCTGAGGCAGGTGTAGAATTCTCAGAATTCATTGCAAGGACACGACTTACATTTGATCGTTGGATTGAGCTATCCAAAACAGAAAAGACTTATGAAGCCCTTATGGACTTGATACTCAGAGACAAGATTATGTCAAGTATAAATAAACCTTTCCTCGAATTCTTACATGAGCGTAAACCTAAGTCTCTAAAAGAAATGGAACAGTATTGTACCCAATACGTCACTGCACATCCGGACGTAGCCATTAGCAACAGTAAGGTTAAAGAAGGTATGCCAGTTGCTTCTGCAACACCATACAACCCTAATCACTCTCACAAATTCCAAGGACCTCAAAATAAGTTTAATAAAAAAGGTAACTATTACAGTTATCAGAACCAAGGTAACCAATCATTTCAGGGTTCTTCTTCGAATACCTGGAGAAGAGCTGACAGCCCTCGATTCAGGGGTGGTCATAATTACAGGAACTTTCGCAAAGGAAGTCATTCTAGAAACTATCCAAGTTTTCCTTCATGGAGACAACAGGATCATAATTACCGAGATACTCATTATAATGAATATGATGATAGTAACCAAAGGAGCTATGATTCAAACCCGAGTAGAGGTTATAATAGTGGAAACAATGATAAGTACAGAGGCAATAATAACAGAGGTAGAGCACAATTCAAAAAACATAAAGCTCATTACCAGGCGAACTCTGCACAGCAAGAGTCCCACGAAGCCTATAAACAAAATAAAGATAATGATGACTCTAATAATATGGCATGTGCCGCTTTTGATTTTGGGAGAGCATCTCAGTGCCCCCAATGCAAAACATTATTTGAGCCAACCACAGTGTCTACTTTAAGCTGTGGCCATCCTCTTCCCGCTCTTCCTGCGTCAATCGCGCATGATGGGAGAGGTTCTCTTGTCTTACACAAAGGTTTAGTAAATGACAATCCAGTCTCAGTACTTTTTGATTCTGGATGCACAACTATTGGGGTTAGGCAGTCACTCATAGATCCTTCTCATTCTACAGGCAAAGTAGTCAAATGCGTAACATTTGGCGGCACCATAGAGAAATACTCTACCGCTATCATTAGGATTGCTACTCCTTTCTTCACAGGAGATGTACACGCATGTCTTTTGCCGGATCCGATCGCTGATCTTATCATCGGTCGCATTCACGGAGTCAAAGAATGCACTCCGGAGCAAATTTCCGTTTGGGAAAATCAAAATATGCAATCTGCTAATGCAGTAGTCACTAGAGCTCAAGCTCTCAATATGCCTGAAACTTCATCTGTTGAAGATAATGAAGTGCATAACCAAGATGATCCCTTGGTAATTTCTCGTGACTCGTTTATAAAACAACAAGAAGAAGATCCGACTCTTAAGAAATTCTTCACTCTTGTAACAAAAGGTGATCCGAATAAAGATTCAAATTGTAAATCTTGGATTACAATGAAGAATGGCGTACTTGTACGTATGGTGCAAGACTCCACTAAGTCAAGTCATTCTCAGATTCTTGTACCCAAGAATTTGAGAGTTAAGATCTTACAACATGCACACGACTCTCAGTGTGCTGGTCACATGGGTTTTTCCCGTACTAAGTCAAGAGTTCTTGCGGCTTTCTTTTGGCCTTTTGTGAACAAGGACATACGGATCTATTGTCGATCCTGTAAAGTATGTCAAGAAGTCAAATCCAAAGGTCCTCGTCATGCTGCGCCTATTCAGGCTGCAGATATTCCTATTCGTCCATTCCAGAAAATGGCGATAGACATCATTGGTCCATTCAAGATCAAATCTGCTAGAGGACATCAGTTTATCTTAACGTGTGTAGACATGTGCACACGTTGGCCAGAGGCTATCCCTCTAAAGAGCATTACTACCGCTGACATTGCAGATGCTCTTTGGCTTATATTTTCTCGGCTGGGATTCCCCGGAGAAATATTATCAGATCATGGCACCCAACTGATATCGGATACCATGTCTCAAGTAATGTCTACTCTACAGATAGAGAGATCTTTGAGTAGCATCTATCATCCTATGTCCAATGGGATGGTCGAGCGACTAAATAGAACACTTAAGAACTTATTAGGGAAGATAACTGAGGATCATCCTCAGGATTGGGATAGGGTTTTACCCGCGGCCCTCTTCGCGTACAGAGAGGTCCCCAATGAACATACAGGGTTTTCGCCCTTTGAACTTGTCTTTGGCGCGCGACCGCGCGGCCCAATGTCTTTGCTGCATGATCTTATAACAGCTGACAATATTGACGATGACACAAAATCTTCTTACGAGTATGTCATCGCGCTGAGACAAAAGATTATCGAAGCATGCAAATTGGCAACGTCCTCTTCTGAATTTGCTAAGCAGAAGGCAAGACAATTTGCTAATAAGAAGAGAACTTTACGACAACTTTGTCCTGGTGACAAAGCATTTGTTTTGCTACCTTGTCGTGAAAATAGACTCCTTATTAGTTGGAAAGGTCCGTACGATATAATATCGAAAATTTCAGATGTTGACTACATCGTCGATATTAACGGGAAGCATAAAACCTTCCACATCAATATGCTTACGGAGTTCCATGAACGTCCTGACTATCTACAGCCTATTTTCCAGGCAACGGACGATTCTCATGTCAAACATGGTCATTACTCATCACTGTCTGTAATACAGGATGAGGAAACAAGTTTTTTCGGATGTTAATCTCCCGCTTCCAATGATCCCACTTCATTCTAGTGAATCATGGAAAGACGTTACTGTTTCTCCTGATTTGTCTCTAGGAGAACGGCGACAAGTTTCGTCTATGTTACAAACATTTCAGGATGTCCTCACTGACATCCCTGGACAAACTCATGTCATTGAGCATGACATTGTTCTAACTGAACATACTCCAATTAGGGTTAGGCCTTATCCTATCCCTATACATTTCCAAACACAGGTTGAAAAGGAGTTGGATGAAATGATAGATTTACAAATAATCGAACCATCCACTTCTGCATATTCTTCGCCGATGGTTATTGTTCGAAAAAAAGACAATAACATACGTCTTTGCGTTGACTATCGCAAATTGAATCAAGTTACGAAGTTCGATGCTGAACCTATGCCTTTACTAGAAGAGTTACTTACTCGTCTTTCTAAATCGCATTTTTTCACTAAACTTGATTTGTCTAAAGGATATTGGCAAGTTCCATTATCCGAACGCGCCAAACCTCTTACCGCTTTCTCTACTCCCAGAGGCCTTTTCCAATGGAATTTTATGCCTTTCGGCCTTATGAACGCACCAGCTACATTTGTACGCATGATGCGTCGAATCCTATCGTATCGGTCAGATGTCATTGCTTATCTAGACGACATCTGTCTTTTCAGCGATACTTGGGAAGATCACTATTCAGGGTTAGTTGAATTATTATCAACTCTGCGTGAGTATAACCTGACAGCAAAACCATCTAAAGCTTGTATTGGCTTTAGCGAAATTGCTTTCTTAGGCCATCGAGTAGGTCACGGTTTCTTGAAGACAGAAGACCATAATATCACTAAGATACTTAACATCTCTATCCCTAGGACTAAAAAGCAAGTGCGAAGTCTTTTAGGTCTCATACAATTTTATGGACGTTTCATTCCGAATCTGTCCTCTATCATGGCACCTCTCTCTACACTATTAAAGAAAGGGTCGCCTAACATGGTTCACTGGTCTCATGAATGCCAATCTTCACTAGAGAAGATCAAAACTATGTTTTCATCACCACCTATTTTAGTGTTACCTACAACAGATAAGACATTTGTTCTTCGTAGTGACGCTTCATCCACTGGGATTGGAGCGGCACTAATGCAAGAGTACTCTGGAACTCTGCATCCTGTAATGTACATATCCAGAAAACTTAATGCTGCAGAAAGGAATTACTCGGTTTTAGACCGTGAATTATTGGCAATGGTTTGGTCAATTCTCAAACTCCAAAGATTCCTTCTGGGCGCGCATTTCGTAGTGGAAACTGACCAAAAAGCTCTTACGGCTATCCAAAGTAAGAACTTGAAGAGCTCGAGATCAACTCGATACGCAATCGCTCTTCAACCTTTTCATTTTTCGGTACGAGCTATCCGTGGTTCAGAAAATGTGATGGCGGACATTCTGTCCAGATGCCCACATGATGCCACTTAACTGTTAAATATTGGATCTTTTTAATATGTATAACTTTACAACAGTTATTTTTTGTTTCTTTACTAAGATACACATTTGTAATTTAATAATAGAATGATGGTATCGCTACTTAGCGGTTTATTGATGTTAATTCACCGCTGTTCTTTGATGATTGTTTCTTCATAAATCATAAATTTAAGATTGTAGTGTGAATTTTTGGTATGCATTGTATAATTACCAGAATTGTATTATACGTACATCACACCTTCCTGGAAACATTTATTCGTAGGGAAACAATTTCTCTCAGATTTTGAGATATATATTCTCACCAGTCATATAGGAATTATAGTTATTCCTGATATTTTCATCTGCGCAGTATTCTTGCGTTGTGAGCCTATTCTACGGTGCTCCTAGATGTATTTAAAAAAAAAAAAAAATTTTTTTTTTTTTTTCCCGGGAGGTGTGGTAAGACTGTAAAGGGCAATTTTTACTATCTTGCAATATAATACATTTATATTCTTATTATGTTCGCAAATATTTTGTAAGCAAAGTATTTCCTTTTTTAAGTGCTTAAGGAGAAGTCATTTTTGGGTTGCTTCCCTTGAAAATAGTTCTGTCATCTTCGATCGGACTCCGCAGACGACTCTAGGCCTACTGCGATTTATTCTGTGGCTGGGTAGGAATAGATTGTTCTTGCTTCAGTATATCTATGGCCTGAATTTATACGTAGTGTTTGTATGAGTAGGACGAGTCTGTCTTATATATGGATATCTTTGCATTTCTAAGTCGAACTAATTTGGTTGTCGCTAGAAAAGGTCAAAGGCTATGCAGCGGAAGTATCGCTAGCAAAGGGGTGTGATCCATGGCTGTCATCCTGTGAGGATGCCGAGTTTTGTTGTAGCAGGCTTTTTGCCGAAATAGTGATCTATATATGGATGGGGAAAAGTGATAATCATTTAGACATGTTGTATGTACTTTACCCCAGTGTTTATTCTCTTTTGCCAAGGAATGGCAAAGTTATATTTCGCATAAAAAGGTAAAACCACAATTTATTATGAACTTGGGCTTCGCCATCGTTGTTGATAAGCAGATGCACAGTGGTACTTTTAAAAAGAATATCCATTCAAAGGAAGAAGACATTCCTATGTATCAGCACTGGATTGTATGATATTATTCAATTACCTCTATGAGAGAACCTATGAAGAAATGAGGACATTTAATGAATGACTAATTTTGGTCTATATTCTATAGTGAGTGAAGCTCACGAGAGAGAGAACAGCCATGTTGAAATTCATATACTTTGTATTTATCGAGTGAGAAAAAGGGATGCCTGTACTATCGCTCGATGAACCAAGAGATCACTGCTACATGTGAGAACCCATGTCTGGGATTCCTATATTATGAAATATATATATATATTGAACTTTACGTGAAGGAATATTCGCTAGACGAGGTTAGGTCTAGGAGCCTTCCTATGTATTGGTTATGGTCTGACGTGCCCAGTCAGTAAAGCCAGATGATTTACATGATGGAACGCTGAATGCTTATTTACGAATGCTCCATTATGATATTTGCCAAGCATGAATGCTAACTTAAGATGATATTCCTGTGATCAACATTATGCTGTCTATGTCGACATTTGTTCCTGTAACCATACACGTACTGTCCAAGTGTGCGTCCCATTAAATGTTATAAAAAGACCACCGTAGTTCCAGTACTTCTTGAATTCGAACAGTGTGAGTATGAGTGATGTACTACCAACCTGTCAACTCTATCGAATCATTCTACCATTCGCGTACTGACATTCAGATACACACTCATTGTTACACTCACATTCTTGTCGGAGCCTCATCACGTTCCAGGACAAGATGACCTGTATGACCAAAACTGTGCTGGGTTTGATGAGTTGACAATCGTTACACTTTACTACACCAGTCCCAACATCTACATTTATCCACTGGTGGACATTCACATCATTTAGCAAATAAAGCATGATTCAACAACTAGTAGCCAGTATGAGTTAACAACTACACAAAGAAAGAGTTTAACATAGTCCTCTTATGGATATTTCGTTTATTCGGGATAATACCTCTAGTGTATTTGCACATGCCGGGAGGCGTGATATTTCTGTATTTCTTGAAAGCAAGGTAAATTAACATTTTCATTAACTCTATTGATTTTGGGTCGTGAGCGATTTCGATTCATAGCCTGTCTGCGAAAGTCGTCGTCACGAGATGTTTTTTCCCAGCTCACATGTCGCTGCATTGTACTGCATCGGTTGATGCAGGTACCAAGGACCATTACTTGCTACTTTGTTAAATGAACTAGGTTTAGAAAACCTTTATTATCTAGAGGATATTTTTGAGGACATTATTTATACTTCGGCAGACGTGTCTGTCTTGCTGAAGTCAAACTAAGGAGAGTGAACTGATCTCATACATCTGGTTATCTCCTGGCTGTTATAGAAAAGGATGGAGTTTTCCACCTGACTACATTTACAGCACTTTGAAATATAACATGCATCTGACTCATCATTGTAATGCTGTCTACCGTTTATTGCTGTATTGAATGTTGCTGTGATAATGACTGTTTGATGTGCCTACACATTTGCGTAACCATTTTGTCACTGTGGCGTCCACAATAAATAATGAAGAAAAACGTCAACGGCTGTTTCAAGACTCATTGACTTTATACGTCGTGAGTTTACTGACGTCCTATGTGGATTGCCCTGTTATTGTTGCATGAACATTGTTTTGACTGAACACATCTACACACTACACAAAACCAGACATGCGGATGCCATCCATCATCATATGGCATCACGCATCATTTGGTGGCCATAAGCTGGTTTGATTCTGGTACTAGCAAACACGGGGTCCCTTACCCACTTCATTTTCAACAAGAATTCATCAGCATCCTTCAAGAAATTAACATTCTTCAATACAGTCAACATCTTCAAAATTTTCAAAGTACTCGGCGTTGCCCGGTAAAAGTCAAAATTTCAACTTTTTGACGGAAACAAGAATTTGACAGTACCCGGCGTTGTTACATGTTGCCGGATAACTCGGACTGCTGTTATCTTTTACGCAAGTCAAGCAAGTTGCTGCTGTCAAGGTTCCAGTGCTGTCGTTTTTTGAGAAGGTCAAGTGCCGGTTGAAACGGGTTGTTTTCTGAAGAAGGCCAAGTACCGATTTCCATCAACTTACTTTTGGATTAGAAGGTCAAGTGCCGAAACAACTAAACACACAGTATTTCAGAAGCTCTTGTACCATCGTGTTAGCAGTGGAAGCAGTTCAGATGTGCCATCATCGTTGGAGCTTCGCTCTTTAGGACGTTGATTGACATCCGTTTTTCTGCTGTTCTACGATTGGAAGCCTTTAAGTTAAGTGGCCTGTTTGTATGTAAACTGTGCCCTTATACTTCTGCTGAGTCTTCTGTGTATCATCTCATTCTATATGTTATATGTCTATATGTTATTTGTATATTTATATGTTTATATTTCAGCGGGTTCTCGGTTGGGTGGTGTCTCCGTTAGATTATGCCACGTCATAGAGGTCGTCTATTGTGAGCGTTTTCTGTAGGGTTTGCAAATTTCCGATACTGGAATTTGCTAAGCGACTTCTGTTGCTATTTATGTTAGCTGTGATGACATGTTTTAATATTGTTTTCGTTATTATTTCACATTCTTTAGTTTTGTTGTGATTTGTTTGTATTTGTTAGCCTACTCTTGTCTATAATTTAGTTTCATACAACATTTTTGTTTATACACTGTGGTGTCATGTATTTTGTTTAATTCTATCGCAGATATCGTCACATTTTTTGTGATATTTCATTAATTTCTGCTTTATTTTTAGTTGATTTCTGCGAAAGTTTTTGTATTGTTGCTGATCTTTGTTATTGTTTACATTGTTATTGTTTACATTGTTTGTTTTGTTTACATTTTCAATGTTTACATTCTGCATGTGTTTACATAGTCATTGTTTACAGTTATAGTAATTAGTTAATGGGCTATGCTAATGCACTGTTACTACTATACTGATGATAAATGAATGATGAATAGTGTCGTGCACTATTGAATGAGAAGTGCACTTATGATCAAGATTTGAGTGCTGATATTTCATATACAAGTTCTTTGATTGGAGACTTGTTTCCCACAGAGACTGGGATAATATAATGTGATGTGAATATACAAGTGCTTAATTAAGACTTGTTACACTTAGGTTTGAAATAAATTAGTTAATTATTTCAGGTTTTGGACTCATATGTTAGACAACATGTCTACATTTGAGCACTTTATTGAGCAGGGTAAATTGCTTGGGAAGACTGGTGATAAGTTAGAAGAATTTGCAACTGCTCGATATGATAAAGCAATGGAAGCTGAACAAAAGAAACTGCATATGGAAGCTGAACAAAAGAAACTGCAGATGCAGGTGGATGAAAAGAGATTCCAAATGGAAATGGAAAAACAAAAAAGGGAATCAGAAGCTGAGGAGAGAAAACTCCAGCTACAGCTAGAAGCTGAAAGACTTCAAAAAGAGGCTGAGAATAAAAGACTTGAAAAAGAGGCTGAAAATAAAAGACTTGAAAAAGAAGCTGAAAATAAAAGACTTGAAAAAGAGGCTGAAAATAAAAGACTTGAAAAAGAAGCTGAAAATGAAAGACTTCAAATGCAGGCTCAAGCTGAAGAAAGGAAGTTACAAAGAGAGTCTGATGAGAGGAAAGCAAAAAATGGAACATGAAGAAAAACTCTTAGCTTTAGAGTTGGAGAAATTGAAATTGACGAGCATGAGTAATGGTAATGATTCAAACAAGGGTTCATCTTCTGGGAAGGCTAATAATGATACTTTTAAGATTAAGTTACCAACATTTAGTCCTTCCAGTGATGACATAATGTTCTATCTGGACAGATTTGAACAAGCATGTACAGCTCATAACATAGACAAAGCAAAATATGTTTATCAGTTATCAGGGATACTGACAGGTAAAGCTCTAAGTATATTAAATATGGTGGATGAACCTGACAAGAGCAATTATGAGGTTGTCAGGGCCGCTTTGTTAAAGAAATATCAGCTTAACGAAGACGGCTATCGTCTACAATTTAAAAACATGTTACCTGAAAATGGAGTTGAATTCTCCGAGTTTATTGCAAGAATACGCATTACTTTCTCACGATGGGTTGAACTCTCTAAGACGGAAAAAACTTATGAAGGACTTATGGACTTAATACTTAGAGACAAAGTCATGTCGTCTGTCAATGAGTCTTTCCTTGCTTTCCTTCATGAACGTAAACCTAAAACAATAAAGGAAATGGAAGATTTCTGTTGCCAATACGTAACTGCGCACCCACACATAACCATGGGTAACTCTAAGGTGAAAGAAGGTTTACCAGTTGCTTCGGCAGCTCCGTATGGTCAAAACTTTGCTCGTAGATACCAACAAAATTTTGATAGAAAGAGTAGCGGTAATTTCTGTCAAAATCATGGAAATCAATTTCATGGTGATTCTTCTTCGAAGAATTGGAGACAACCTGATAGTACTCGTTACTAAAAGTTAATGAAAATATTTAGAAGCAAATGCTGGCAAGAGGAATGGTTAATAGTAGGTGCCTTTCATTCTGGGGGAAATATACAGGCAAAAAAAAACAGGCCCTAACAAAAACTAATGGATCCGGGGGCGCATTGTTAAAAGTCCAGTAAAATCTATGAGCGATTTAAATACCCGTGTGCACGAAAAAGAATTGAAGTGTACCGGGCTTTGCCAAAATTCATGGAAACTTTGCTTTAACACCGCACCATTTGGGAGTAAACCTCCTGATTTTAATCTCCGAGTGAAACTGATTCAGCAACCACATTGGCTCAATAACTTGCGAGGTTCAGCTTTCACGATGGATCGAGTAAACAATCAAGTAAAAAGTTTTTTAAAGCTGCTGGAGTGAAAAATAAATTTTTAGGGGAAATGTTAAAAGGTTAATGGGTGGTGGGTAAAAGAATTTTTCAGGACTTTATAAATGAAGTATGGAGAGCCTGTAAACCACTTTACAACAATGGAATGGTGACAGTAAACCAAAAGGTTCTTGTTGTTCAAGGGTGATTTTTCCAAGAAAGGTGATCTTCAGACTGTTTAACATGGCGTGGGTATATAAACCCTCTATTACTTTGGTTGTTTTGGGGAAGAATTTTATGTTTGCATCGATGTTGCACAAGAACTTAAAAATGCATGCTGAAAGAAAAGATCAGAGAAGAACAAGCGGGTTTCAGGCCGCGTAAACTGATCATGGTATTTTCAAAGAATTATTGGGAACCCTAATGAAAAATTTAGAAGCTTATCAGTGGAAAAAGGCAATCGCCACTTAAACTTGCGTCGATTTTCAAAAAGCGCTTTGATCAGTTCCTTGCCATCTTGTCACAAAGTAAACTTACAAAAATGGTTTTCCAACAAAATATGTGAATATAATCAAAGCGCTAATGACAATGCAAGATGTTGTGTTAGAACAAATAAAGGGAATACAGAATGGTTTACAGTAGAAACAGGGGTGAAACAAGGCTGTATTAGGTCACCACTACTTTTTGGAATAGCTATTGATTGGGTTATGAGAAACTATACCCACAATGAACAATTGGGTATAAAATGGACAAATGGAAAATTCCTGGGGGACCTGGATTTCGCAGATGATGTAGCATTCTTAAGTTCAACACCAAGACAATCCCAAGAAGCAATAAATAATTTGTGTCATCTCTCGGTTAAAATTGGTCTCCAAATAAATGCCTCTAAAACTAAAGCTATGAACTTTTCTAACGAGACCTTTGATATCATCTTGAACGGGGAAAAACTACAGAAAGTTGAAAGTTTCAATTATTTAGGCAGTAAAATGACTCAGGATGGTGACACAACAAGAGAAATCCATACTAGAATTGCTTTGGCAGCTAGCGCCTTCAATAGATTATCTAACATTTTGAAATTACGATCATTGAATATACATACCAAGCTTCGTCTGTTTAATTCAAATGTTATCTCAGTGTTAACATACGGCTGTGAGAGTTGGAAAATAACAAAATCATTGGAGAACAAGCTGAATACATTCGAGAACAAATGTCTTAGAAAACTCATGAACATCAGTTGGAAAGAATTCAAGGCTAATCGACAAATAAGAGAAGACTCTAGGCAGAAATATGTCTCCGACTATATAAGGAAAAGACGATGGTCATATATCGGTCATGTCCTACGAATGCAAAACAACAGAATACCACTACAGGCGCTCACTTGGGTTCCTGAGGGTAAGAGGAAAAAAAAAAAGACCAAAAAGAAAATCCCCACTCAGAAAACGAACAATAATAAGAGATAGGAAGAAAAACGTTGGGCGTAAATAATGTGCCAGAGCTAAGAGGAGTGGCGTCACAACGAACAACTGGAGTTTCCCGCACCTTTTCCTGGACTTTGCACTGAAGTTTCTGGCACCTGGAAATGGGTTTGGCTTAATAAAAAATTTATTATATTATTATTACAATGGAACTTTTTTGTAATCGTGGAAACTGGAATTCACCAGAACTGGTACAGAAACTATTAAAAGAGAAACAATATAAACTGCAGAGTTAATAATAACTTGATAACTTACTTTTCGATTCCGGATGCACCATTATTGGTGTTAGACAATCGCTTGTAGATCCATCTTGTGCTACAGGAAGGGTTATTAAATGTGTCACATTTGGCGGCACTCTAGAAAAATATCCTACTGCTGTAATTCGCATTGCCACCCCCTTCTTTACTGGAGATGTGCATGCTTGTCTCTTACCTAATCCTATTGCGGACCTTATTATTGGTCGTATTCACGGAGTTAGGGAGTGTACCCCACAGCAGATTGCTGCTTGGGAAGATAATAACATGCAAGCTACAAATGCAGTAGTTACAAGAGCACAAGCTCTACAAACACCCGAAACTTCACTGAATAGTGATAATGAAGTTGATAGCCAAGATAGTCACTTAGTAATTACTCGTGACTCTTTCATAAAATTGCAAGAAGAAGATCCTTCTTTAAAAAAAAATTCTTCGTTCTTGCGAAGAAAGGTGATCCGAATCAGGATACAAATAGAAAATCTTGGATTGCAATGAGAAACGGCGTACTTGTACGTATGGTACAAGATTCGACTACGTCGGCACATTCGCAAATTCTTGTTCCCAAAGAGCATGAGAGTCCAAATATTGCAACATGCTCATGACTCGCAATGTGCTGGACATATGGGTTTTGCCCGTACGAAGTCGAGAGTCCTTGCGGCTTTCTTTTGGCCTTTTGTCAATAAGGACATTCGTATTTACTGCCGATCATGCAAGGTATGTCAGGAGGTCAAATCTAGAGGACCACGACATGCTGCGCCTATCCAGGCTGCTGACATTCCTATTCGGCCGTTTCAGAAAATGGCCATAGATATTATTGGCCCTTTTAAGGTCAAGTCGGCCAGAGGACATCAGTTTATCCTTACATGTGTCGATATGTGCACACGTTGGCCAGAGGCTATTCCTCTTAAGAGCATATCTACTACAGATATCGCAGATGCTCTTTGGTTGATATTTTCTCGCTTGGGGTTCCCCAGAGAAATATTGTCAGACCATGGCACTCAACTCATATCTGACACTATGTCACAGGTAATGTCTACCTTACATATTGAACGATCTCTCAGTAGTATCTACCATCCTATGTCTAATGGGTTAGTTGAGCGTCTGAATAGAACGCTCAAGACTTTGCTTGGTAAGATAACTGAAGATCATCCTCAAGATTGGGACAGGGTTTTACCCGCGGCTCTCTTTGCCTATAGAGAAGTCCCTAATGAACACACAGGATTTTCTCCCTTCGAACTTGTCTTTGGCGCGCGTCCACGCGGCCCTATGTCTTTATTACACGATCTCATCACTGCCGATGATATTAGCGATGAAACTCAATCCTCATATGAGTATGTCATTGCTCTTAGACAAAAGATCATTGAGGCATGTAAGCTAGCAACTGCTTCATCAGAAATTGCTAAAGAGAAGGCAAGGCAGTTTGCTAACAAGAATAGATGTCTACGACAACTTTGTCCAGGTGACAAAGCATTCGTCCTACTCCCCAGTAGGGAAAATAGACTTCTTATTGCATGGAAAGGTCCGTATGCAATAGTCTCTCGGATTTCCGATGTTGACTATGTGGTCGATATTGATGGAAGCATAAAACTTTCCACATAAACATGCTTTCGGAATTTCACGAACGTCCGGACTATTTGCTGCCTATTTTCCAGGCAACGGATGATGCTCCTGCACCTCACGGTCATTATTCATCCCTGTCTGTCATTCAGGATGAGGAAGCTACCTTCTCTGATGTCAACCTTCCCCTTCCAGTGGTTCCATTACATTCTACGGAATCTTGGAAAAACGTTTCTGTTTCTCCTAATCTTTCTGGTGACGAACATCGACAAGTCTCGTCGATGTTACAAACATTTCAGGATGTTCTCACTGACATTCCTGGACACACAGATGTCATAGAACATGACATAATTCTTACCGACAATAATCCAATTAGGGTTAGGCCGTATCCTATTCCTATACACTTTCAGTCGCAAACATACGAATTTGCGTTGATTATCGCAAATTGAATCAGGTCACAAAGTTCGACGCTGAACCGATGCCTTTGTTAGAAGATCTACTGATTAGACTTTCTAATTCTAGATTCTTCACTAAACTTGACTTGTCTAAAGGTTATTGGCAAGTGCCTTTAGCAGAGCATGCCAAACCTCTTACTGCTTTTTCTACACCTAGGGGTCTATTTCAATGGAATGTTATGCCTTTTGGTCTCATGAACGCCCCTGCCACTTTCGTTCGCATGATGCGTCGAATTCTGTCACATCGTTCGGATGTCATCGCATACTTAGATGACATCTGTCTCTTCAGTGATACCTGGGAAGATCACTATTTAGGGTTATATGACTTACT